>FMBT01000448.1:0-99907 GCA_900095095.1 Fragilariopsis cylindrus CCMP1102
GTACAGTCTGACTGTACAAGATTATTCAACCTAATTGGAATGAATGGTGCTATTGTCATTGCCATGTTCGTTTGCTGTTGGAAGTCACGAATCGACTTCCTATGAAATAGATCGGGTCGCCCTTCCATAAACAATACGTGTTTACAAACACCTCTTTGTGGGCCTTTGTATATCCTTTTAAAATTATATAACATTAGTTGTCTCAAGAATGAATCATACTTAGTCTGATTAAAGTATTGTTTCAGAAGTTTAACAAACATAGCATTTTCGGTTTCATCTTTTGTGTTGCCTACGTGTATCTTAAAAGATTTGCGATCAGGCATCCATGAAATCAAATTTTCGTAGCCATATTTATTTGCATTTTCTAACATGTGGTATAATTTTTTAGGAAAGGTTGGAGATCGTTTTGCTGTAATACCTTTCTTTTTCATCATCATATTATTGCTGGTATAGGTCAATAGAAAAGTGAGTGTGCAATGTAAGATATGGCCTTTTTAATGTTCTAGTAGTGGATTTTTTTTTGTGAGAAAGATAATTCAATTATACGAGAGAGCTTTTATGGCAGAAGAAAGGGATGATGTGGTGTTACCGACTGTGCAATGTATTGCCATCTCATTCTAGGAAAGATATTGAAAGTGAGTATTGCTCGATAATGTCTAGTCGCTGTACAATGTATCAGGCGACCTAAAATAAGCGAGGAACTTTTTTGTGAGAAAGATATATAAGGGAATTACGAGAGAGCTTCATTCCTAGGAAAGAATATTGAAAGTGAGTATTGCTCGATAATGTCTAGTCGCTGTACAATGTATCGTGAAAATAGATTATGCGAACCCAGAGAATAAGCAAAGAACATTCGGATAAATGCCGAATGGCTTAATTATGATCCGATGGTCTACAGTAGTGACGTTTTAAATCATAGTAATGTACTCGCGGCATGGCGCCTAAGTCGGAGATTAACCTGTAAAAGTTTCACTTTTAGTCTTCTCGTTTTTATCTACTGAAAAGGTGATTGGTCTACCAAGATAGTCTTCTTGTTTTTATTTACTGAAAAGGTGATTGGTCTACCAAGATAATCCTAAAGTTACTATCCAGCATAATTCTTAAGTAGATATATCTTGGGCATAATAAAATAAAAGCAAGAGGGAACAGCTAAAACGCGTGTACATCCCTAAATTTAAGGAAAATGTAAAGCAGCGATAAGCGTTAGAGAGTCTTTTCGGTGTTTATCACATTGCGCGACTAGAAGCGAAGCACGAAGAAGCATCATTATTTATCATACTTCTGGGTGGTCTACGTAACAAGATAATCCTAAAGTTACTATCCAGCATAATTCCTAAGTAAATATATCTTGGGCATAATAAAATAAAAGCAAGAGTAAACAGATTTTCGTATTCGCGTTTAGATATACGGTATGAATTGGCGACTCATCCCAAAGATTTTTACAAGATTTTGTCTCAAATCGAACGTCTTTGCGTCAATCAGAAAGCAAACACTTTCGCACTTTTGTGCTCCCACTCCCACTCTCTGTTACTTCTTCTTTGTTTGGACCCTCTCGTCGATATAATATCATGCCAGTATTTTCCATTACTTTACTTGTACTAGCACAACAACACCACAATAGCACAGGCGCCCAATATAAGTAAGACACTAAACTCAGCAAACTTTTAACCACCACGCATCCACATCAGCAGTATCAGTAAGCCATGCCATCAATGCACGAAGATCTAGAATCGATGACGACGAAGAAGAAGCAGGACGATGATGAAGAATATTGTTTGGACGTTCCAGTAACCGAGATTGCAACGAATTCTTCCTCAAATGAAGAAGAACCAATAACTACAACTACATCATCAACGCCATCGTCATCATCGTTGTCGTCACCGTATGCTACCAGTCCAATGCTATATTCTGTTATTTTCATTCTACTTCCAGTGTTTTCCGAACGATTTGCTTTTAATGGTGTCGTATTTACATTTCCAGGGTAAGTAAGTCGTATATACTAGGCAAAGAGTAGGAGTAGTGGTCAGATGCATTTTCGTCTACACCGACTTTTCGTACCTTATAATATTTAGCCCGCCTTCCGACCTCTCACATCCCACATACATTCATATTATACATTACGCTACTATACAAATATTTTTTCTAGGAGTCTAACGGGGTACTACGATCCAGCGTGGAACCCAAGATTTTCAGATATTCGGACAGGTTCCTATATCTCGATGACACAAGGAATCGGTTATATGAGCCCATTCTTTACTGCATTTGTTGCTGATGCCTTACTCGGAGATTATAAGACAATTCTCATTTTTACTATCCTATTTTGTATCCCAGGATTGTTTCTAATTGCTGTCGTATCTATCCCTGATTCCTTAAACACACAAGATTTCCCCACAAAGGCACTTCATGTGGGTACGCATATCCTTTTCCCATTAGGATTTGGTGCTGCGAAAACTTTATACGGTGTATATGTTGCCAAACAATATAATCCGAAGACACAGGCTGAAAAGACTAAACAATTCTTTGTTACCTTTACTGCCGTTGAATTTATTGGATCCTTCCTTGGGGCTGTTGTGTGCATCATTATGTCGTCCATAGGTCATTTTATTGCATCTGGATTCACCTGTGCTGCCGTGTTAGTAATAGGCCTACTATTTTTTATCTTCGGTACAAAACGATACGTCAACGGTGAACTAAAAAGGAAAAGATACATGCTTATGCTCTTAACGATCGTCGATGCTATATCGTGCTGCAAGAGGACAAAACCAAACGAAAAAAATAACAATCATATGTCATACGATATGGACCAACTTCTACGTGATACATCTCAAGATATTGATTGTGATCCTGACGAATCAAATGATCAAGGTAAGAAAATTGTGACCGACAGTAATAATACGCCAGTAGAGGAAGACAACAAAATCAAGCAGCAGTATGATGATGACCAGCCCGTCCAAGGTTGTAGAAGAAGAAGTACTAATAGGTCAAGTAGATTTTCTATTGCAGCGCCGGGTTTTGCCAAGGCTAGGATATCTCACGGTGGACGAAAAGATGACTCCGGTGTGGATGGTCCAGTTTTTTTTTGATTATTTCCGATCTATGCTCTACTCACGCCATACAATGTTGCATTCACTTCAGTCTCGAACGTAGTATTGTTGCATTGCAAGTTCATGCAAAATTCAGGCCTATTCAATGGACCGATGGTCGTATCGACATCATATCTTTTTATTGGATTTTGGGCGGTACTAATCAAGAAATATATAACACCACTCTTAGGTCGTAGGAATATCACACTGACAATCTCTAATAAATTTGTTCTTGGATCGCTATTCCTTACGCTCGGTTTAGCTGTGGATGCAATCATAGCCTCCCAAATGATAAGGATGTACGACGAGTCCGGTGGAGCGATATCTATCTTTTATGGTTTGTTCGCGACGTTTTTTATTGGTGGGATGGCATTCTCCTTGGCAGCGACAAATGAACTTGCCTTTGTTGTAGCATCCGCCGAATTGAAAATGCTGGGTACTGCTGTCATGCTATTTCTGACGCAAGGGATTCCTAACATACTTGGTGCACAACTATTCAGACGCTGTAGAGATTGGTTTGATGTAAATGGTGTCCAAGCATCGACACTCGAGGAATATGCTCATTCCGATTCCCTTAACTTTATGTATGTCCTTATGGGATTTACCTTATACGATGTCATCTTGTTCTCACTTCCTCCAGTCTGGAGATGGATGGATAATTTTGAGGAGACTAGTAAAGCCAACAATTTACGAGCAGATACCGAGTGCAACACTGCTACTTATTCCACCAGTAATGTTCTCTCTACCATTTCAGAGAATAATGTATGGAAGGTCGCAATCATGATATTTCTAAGTGTTGAATAATCAGCATAGGATACGGTACGGTACGACACATTCGGAATAACGAACTATAAGTTACTGGTATAGTTTACCGCATTGATAGAATAGGTCGAAATAAAAGAGAAAATGACGTGTTGATGTTCAGTCGAAAAAAAAAACTAATAGTATAGTAGTATATACGTCATCTAATCATCGATTGTATTATTTATAGTTTACTTATTATTATCTTTCTGTTTTCGTTTTCGCTTTTTTGGATGAGCAGTTGTAGTTGCTGCAACTAAAAAATTGTCGTTCAAGTTACTACTACTACCACTACTGTCATCGTTATCGCTACTGCTGTTACTTCTACCGTCGTTCATATCGTCTCTGTAATTATTGATGTTGCTTCTACTGCTTATTTCGTCATCGTTTTTGCTGGTGCTATTGCTATTGCTATTACCGTTGGCATCGTCGTCGTTTTTGGAAGCTAATACGACCGTTGTTGACGACATCCCCGATGATAATTGTGGTAGAAGTTTCATTAATATATCAGGATGTCTCCGCGTCAAAAAATATACACAATCTAAATGAACGTATTCATCAATTGCTGCTGATAGTAATGCATCCACAATATTTAGATGTGGTGTTGCATGATCCAAATTTAAAGAAGAAGAAGAAGAAGAAGTATACTGAATAAGTGTATCTTCTACAACCTCCATCACTTTCTCAGATCCGTATCGCTTACAAAGAATCTGGATGGGTGTACGGTTGAGAGGGCTTTTCGTAAATAGTAAACTTATTCCTTTCTTGATCGGATAGTAAAGAAGTCCATACTCAAATACAGTCTGAAATGCTTGAATAGATCCTGAATTAGCAGCACAGTAAAGTGGTAGTAAACCATGTCTGCCGTTGTGGATTAATAAAGTTGGATCCCACTCGGCAAAAAATTTGAATCGCTTCTCTGCAAAAATATTATAATAAGATTTGATACACAATATGTTCAACAGACCATAATTTTGAATGTCTTCTTTCTTTAGATAACCCATTTGTCTCAATTGTTTCATTACCAAAAGATTTTTATTGTCAATAAGTTCATGATGATATCGACTTTGTCCTTCGCATATAACATTAAGCGGAATATCATTATGCGTAAGGAGTTGTAAAATATTATTCCCTCTACCATTTTCAATCAATAATCCTCCACGTGCATCTTCATTCAGCCAACCAAACTCTATTGAGAGTCTAACTACGAGTGGAACGAACGATATAGCCTTCACATTGCATAAACCATTCTCTAACAATGTTAAATAATGGATAGGATAATCTCTATCTCTATCGTCCCCATTCTCAACCCAGCGTTCATCTTCTCCATCCCATATAAATTCTTTTCTTCTGGATAAGACTTCTGGAAATGATCTCACGATAGCTTCCACTTCATCTTTTGTATCACGAGAACTATCTAAACCACGATACTCATGAGCATTACTGTCATTATCACAAAACATAGCATGAACATCAAATTCAACTTCATTTAAAAAATTATCCACCAATTGGTTGATTTTTTTTCTTGTCCTTTTAGGATATTCTTTTTTACGTTTCAGGACCGTGATTAATTGTAAACATCGCTCATCATCATCGTAATTTCGTTGTCGCTGTCGTCGCTACCACTATCGTCGTCGTCCATCATTGTTGGTGGTTACTCCAATTCTTCTTTTTCTTTTACTGTACTGTACTTTTTTTAAAAGTTTTTCAAAAGAAAAGAAAAGAAAAGCAGTTTTTTGTTTTGTGGCTACTCTACAAGTTACTGATCTTACGCGAAATCAACGCGACAATTGTTGCTATCTCAGGGTCATCCATCCTGTGTACCGTAATTGAACACTAAAATGAGAGCCTTTTAGCTCTTATCAATCTCAATCCCGTGAAGTGCATAGCAAGCACGACTGCCGCTAACGATCTTCATCTTGAACCCGTATCAGAGGCTTGTTGCGTACAAGAAGAAACATAAATCTACTAATGTTCCTCGAAAGTATGGAGCAGATCTAAAGCTTGGACAATGGGTGAAACAACAACGGAATAATTACAGTAACAAACAACTTTCTTCAGAGCGTATCAATCGTCTTGATTCGATTTGTTTTGTCTGGGCTCCAAATGATACAAGGTGGATGGAAATGTATAGTAGACTGGTTGAGTACAAGAAACAAAACAAATCGACACGAGTACCATATTTTTACACTGAAGATCCTTTCTTTGGGAAATGGGTTGATAGACAAAGAATTGCACACAACAAGGGCAATTTGTCCGAAAAGCGCGTGGAACTTCTGAATTCTATCAAATTTTCTTAGTCAGCGTTGAAGGCTTCCTAAAGAACGTCCGAAAAAGCTTTCTTTATGGTGCTAGTAAAAAAAGTCGCCTGCAAAAATGGCAATCGCATTACAATCATAATGATTTTGTTCCTGACGATGTGACCATTATGTGTACTACAAGGACAAGTAGCTGCTGTAATAAAGTTAAATTATAGTAAGTTTTTTTAAAAATTAAAAGCATTCATTCTACTTTTAGTACTTCAAGTAGTAGAAAACCCCCTATAACACGTACATACCGTTACAATTTTACACATTCACGCAACAAACAACAAACAACCTATAATACGCAGTGGTAGTACAGGTAGCATTTTTGTTTCTAAAACAATAGAGCTAAGGGACGCGATAACGTGTCACATCAGCCGCATCGATTTTCTTCTAAATCTTTCCCCAAATTCGACCCAGTCACGCCTATTGAATAGGTCATAGTACAATACTGTTATATATATATTATATATCATTCTCTCCCCTAACACACTAATCACTGCCGAACTTTTGTCCATCATTTCATATCCGGTGCCACATATCTCCTTTTTATCTTATCTTTTCTCTTCTTTCTACACTATTATCTACTATTGCCAATGTGTATAAAATTTAGAGAAACAGCAATAGATGTTGAACCACCAATTAATAATAACATTTGTAATAATGACATACCAATTCCATATAATCGTCCCATTATATCTTTGCGAACATCTTCCACTTGTTCCCGTAATTCCTCTAAATCACCATCATTAATAATGATAATATCTGCCATATGTTGTTTTATATTCAATGACATTTGTGAATCAATCCTTGCTTGACATTCTCTTTTGGTAATTCTGGATTACGACGTTGTAATCGATCTAATTGTATAATTGGATCACTCACCGTGATACATATTGTATACCGAACAACCATGATAATTTCCCTGATTCAAATAATAATGGTAAATCAGCAATGTTATATCAGTGACACCAAAAAATACCGATCTTAATAATTTACGTAGTAATACAGATAATATTTTCGAATGTGTGATCGAATTTAATTTTTTCCGTTCGTACGATCATTAAATATAATTGCACCAAGTTTCAATCGATCAATTTCTTTGTTATAGTTATTTTTTTGATTGTTGATGTTGGATGATTGATTGTTTTGTACGATTAGTTGATTCTTCTTTTAGGATATCCTTTCCCTCAAATGCTTTTAATATTTTATGATATACTGAATCTTTTGGTGATACAAAATTGATATCGTTGGTTGTTGGATTGTTCTTATCGCTTCATCATCTCATTATCGTTCGAAGTATTGTTCTCGTCGTCGTCATCATTGTCATCATCCTCATCGTCTTCTTCTGACGAATCATTACCGGAATGTTGTTTATTTATTTTCCCCTTGACGATTATTATTTAGCAGCTACTAACATTTCAGGTGGTAATAATATACTATGTGCAATAGAATCAGCACAAATTAATTGTACAGTACCTTCATTATAACCATCATCTGAAAAAAAAATGCTGTTGAAAAAAATGCATTATTACGACCCCACCAACTATTATTACTTTATACTACTACCACCAGCAGTAGCACTGTTGTTGTTATTTCATTCTCATCTTCATTTCATTTCATCTTCATTCTCATTTGTCGTTATTATTATTATAATTGACAAACATTTGTGCTGCAGTGGATTTACCAGTAGCAATCCCACCCGTTAATGCTACAAAGGATCCACAGGATTCACCAATATGTACTCCGATACATAAAAATAATAATCGTATTGAAAATAATATGGCAGTTGCATCGGTGTTAATAAGGAATTACTATTAGCAAAATTGTTAGGACAATACAATCCATAACTTTGTAAGACCCACCGCATTGTATAATGATATTCATCCTCCTGATAATAGGTGGATTCGATATATTGTTTTCAGTTTCAATACCATTTAATATATTAGTCACATAATCATCATCATCGCCACCATCGCTATTATCACCATCGTCTGTCATCATCGCTACCATCGCTTTTGCTGCTATGCTGCTGCTGAGCTACTACTCCCCGAAGTAGTTGATGACAACCCTACTACCCCCGCCGCGATTCGTTCACCTGCTGGAATTGGTAAACAACCAAGTGATGGTAATAACCATTCCATTAATATATCACCAATTAAAAAAACCACTATTGTGGTCCATACATCACTTCGAATATTAAAAAAAGAACAAATTCCTTTTTTAGTAGTTGTTGAAAAATGAATCTTGGTACATATTCTGGATGTGACGAAACCAATGATGATACCAAATGGTATTAAATTAATATACCAGTAACAAATTCTTCCGCCAATCGTCTTTGGGTTATTTTACGTATACCAAATGCCACAATTAATCGTGTAAATGGACGTGTTAACATCTTCTTATGTATTATACTGAATGAATACTGTTACTGTTACTGCTATACTGCTCTATACTGTTACTGTACTGTACCGTAATAATACAGTTGGCTGCTAGTACTTTTTGAACGAATACTATGTACTGTAAAATTGCTGTGAGTAGCTCCGTACGGTAAGAAGTTCGTTAGATGAAAGAATGAGGATTAGAGAAATGCGAAGACATCGAAAAAGGGGTTCTTCTTGTTGCAATGAATGAATCGAATCTTTCAATCCACACTCTCATTGTGCCCTTCCATCATAACTTCTTCAAAAAACGACTTGCAAGCAATAAGTAATGTTTGCTGAGAGATTGATTGATTCATTCGATTCATTCGATTTTGCTAATCACCGTGCGCAAAAACAAGGAGTTTGGGGGTACGAGTGTGTGGTTGGTCAACGAACAGACGACTAGTGACTTAGAATAATCTTTTAACTTATTAACTTGAACTTTAATTGAATAGAATTACTACCGGTAGAGAAGCACTAGTGCTAACTCATTTAGAAAGGGGGGGGTACGGCCCGGCGACGGAGTCGCCATAAATCGCCAAAATTGCTGACTGTTAAAAACAGTCAAGAGCTTACTCAGAGATGCCAGTCTCTGAGCTTGCAACATCAAGCCAGTATCATAATGCTTAAATAAAGATACAGATGCGTTAGATTGTGTCTCCATAATAAACAGGGCAATCTAATCGCATAGACTGGGGAGGTGATCCTCCATCCGAGTCTTTAAAATACAATAGGGGGAAATATGCCCCCCTTTTGACTTTAACTTCACTTTATCCATTAGCCATCATACTCGCGTCATGTCCAATAAAACTCGAATCATTCATGTATATCGAAATCATCTCAATCCAGGGTGGGTGGGCGGGAAAATTAAACTTAATACAAATGATTTCGGCGGATACTTAAACTGATCAGGATAGTATCTTCAAATCTTATATTACTGACTTTAGTTCGAGGTAGGCTTTGGATTAACTCTGTTAACAAAGTTGTGATCCTTTGTTATTGTTGTGAGCTGCAGGATATATATACCCTAATTTAATGAGTAGCCTTAAATTAAGTTGTAAATATTCGGTGGTCCTGCGTCCCTTGTCGTTCGCGCGTTTTCCATCCGTACGACGTACCTACTAAGCTTGCGCATGTTCGGTACGAGTGTGTGGTTGGTCAACGAACAGACGACTAGTGACTTAGAATAATCTTTTAACTTATTAACTTGAACTTTAATTGAATAGAATTACTACCGGTAGAGAAGCACTAGTGCTAACTCATTTAGAAAGGGGGGGTACGGCCCGGCGACGGAGTCGCCATAAATCGCCAAAATTGCTGACTGTTAAAAACAGTCAAGAGCTTACTCAGAGATGCCAGTCTCTGAGCTTGCAACATCAAGCCAGTATCATAATGCTTAAATAAAGATACAGATGCGTTAGATTGTGTCTCCATAATAAACAGGGCAATCTAATCGCATAGACTGGGGAGGTGATCCTCCATCCGAGTCTTTAAAATACAATAGGGGGAAATATGCCCCCCTTTTGACTTTAACTTCACTTTATCCATTAGCCATCATACTCGCGTCATGTCCAATAAAACTCGAATCATTCATGTATATCGAAATCATCTCAATCCCCCTTCCGGTAGTTAAATTCATCCGATTGTGCCTTATCCGGTTGCTTCAAACGACTTAAGAAATCAGCCCTTGTTCGTTTCCAAAGCATAAGACCCAATCAACGACGATAAGAACTTTAATGCAAACCACCGTTCGCAAAAGGTATCTCATCAAACCAACGTATTAATATTTGTTTTGTTATTTTCTTTCTTTTGTGACTTGTCTTCAAATATGACGCGTGACGCGCACCACCCGGCGTGCCTGCGTCACGCGTCCTCCCGTCTGTTCGTCGCCAGGACCATCTTCCGCTCGGCGAATTAAAAATTTTATTAAACATTACGAATATTCCCCTGGTACCCTTATACTCGCGCGCGTTAATGATTTTATTGAGCTTAATGATTTTTCATTAGGCCTAATGATTTTTCATTAAGCTTAATGATTGCTTAATGAGCTTAATGATTGCTTAATGAAAAATCATTAAGCTTAATTGTCGCGGAAAATGCCGCGCTTTTTTGTTTTTACTTAATGATTTTTCATTAGACTTATGATTTTTCATTAAGCTTAATGATTGCTTAATGAGCTTAATGACTGCTTAATGAGCTTAATGATTTTTAGAGAGCTTAATGATGCGCGCGACTTAGGTTGCTAGGGGAATATTAATAATTTTTGATAATTTTTCTAATTCCCCGAGCGGAAGATGGTCCAGCCATTTCTGGTGACGCAGCGTGTGTTCTTCGTTCTTGTTTTTATATTTCACCCTAATTAATTCACTCCGTCCTTACTTCACGATTTAAGTCCCACTTCCAATCACACAGCGTGGTTCTAAGTAATTATCCTTTATCTTGTCTCAACGTGTTGATTCATTACCTCAACAAACTCATTTTCCGTTTCACACTGATAAACTTTCCGTTTTTCTTTTTCGTTTCCTCGGTAGTGTCGGGTATGTACTCAATCTATTTGTTTCCTTTACAAACCACTCCGTCACAACCACCACTGTACTGGTTTAACGAATATTCCTCGCCAGATGCAGTGCGTATCTGAAATACTTGCAATGTTTTATTCATTATTTCTGCAATCATTTCAAAGTACATAAAATCATATTCATTAACTTCGAACTTGAATCATTAAAAGCAATCTTTCGTTTCACCTTTTCTTCTCATCTACATTTGCAACCATGGCGAACAACGTACCCCTCTACCCTCTTGCTGGACAACACCTTGGTGCCCTTCAGCTTAACACTACCGTCCAACAAGATGTGGTCACCGGTGCAACTGGACTGATTGTCGCGTTGCAATCAGATCGCGAGCAAACCAACGAAACTCTCCTCGAGTTGAAATCTGAGCTGGCCGACGAGTTAGGTGACATTGTGGACTCTCAGTTCAAAGTGAGTGTCTTGAGAGTCGACGTCGCGAACGCTAAGGCCATGGACACTATCGTCCGAAATAGGCAACAAGAAGTCGCTGTGGAATTAGTCCACGAACAAGAGCGTTTTGCTTTGGGTAAACAATTTGTTAGTGCTCAATTGGATCAATTCCTTACTCAGAAGGGTGCTCCCGAAGCGCTTTCTGAGTCGGGCCGTAATTTGTACAGTATGCTTCAACTGGTCATCGTCGACTTTGTCAATCATCCCGACATGGTCACTCGTCAAGTCCGAGCCCGTCGTATTTCACGAGCTAACGGTAATCATCGTGTCGGGCCTACCATTGATTGGTTGAGAGCAAAGGGTGTCATCGAGTCCGAAGGAACTGGTAACACCCTTAAGTCTGGATTGACTCGTGCCTTTGCTCGCACTCTCTTTCTCCAACCTCGGTTCGGTATTAACGCTGAATTGAATGACACCGACGATGACGCGGCAGTTTAATTCGATACTTCTCCTCTTGCTTCGTCCATTGTTGTGCGTCACTTGCACACGAACACTCAGCCACCATTTGGTAAAGTCTCGCCTATCCAAACTAACAGTCATATAACAATTACTTCTTCTATAACTGCGGCATAGTTCTCACAGATATAACCAATGGATTTAAACTACACTTGACATTTTTACTAGACTTAGTTCCTTAGAAAACTATTCCACTCCTAATTATCCGGGAAGGTCCTTTGAAAACCGATCAACGATGGCACTGCTACCTTCGCATCTGAGTACCGCTCCATCATTGACATTCCCGGCGTCATACCTTTCGCTCTGCTAAATTTTCTCCATCTGTTGTTGGACTCAATTACTTCCTTTGGAATTGCTGCGTTTTGTGCTTCGGACGTTGCACCTCGTCGCAATGATCGATACACACTAAACTCCTCACGAACCGGTATCTGGTCTCCAATGATATTAGGGAATTTCTGTTGAACACTGCACAACACAGCATGTAGGAACTCATCCATTTCCGAAATCGACAGTCTTTTCCCATTCGCGTTGGTAAACATTGGCCCGTCTACCTTTCCCTCCTTTCCTAGAAGCTTCAGCAATCTGTGAAACCATAATTGAATTGGTCTTCCAGCATTCGTCGTCGATGCCAACGGTTGACAGAAAAACTTGTTTCCAGTTTCCCGTTTAAATCGTCCCGCTAATGTAAGAGGAACATGTTTGTGATGGACGTGAGTGGTTGCCTCCTTCCAATACTTTCGCATCCCCCCCAAATCTACTCGGTTGATTTCTTCTCCTCGCAATGCCGCATAGTACCCTGCAATTAAGATGCACGCGGTGGTAGCAGTTTTCTTTAAACCCACATGGTCCCGTTCGTATACCAACCATCTTGCATCTAACTGTGTGAAGCATGCTGCGAATTCATATTGACTCATCGCCCTATCTGGCAACCATACATCTCCCATACGTCGATGTACCCCTCGCATAAATCGTTTAAACCACGGTTGATTTGACTTTGAGTTGGAGACGGACGCCCCGGTCCCATCATCCTTGACAAAAGTCGCTCCCATTCCATCGTGGCACGTGTGCGCAAAATTCGAATAACATGATCGTTGCTTTCGAACTGTTTCAAATTGAATGGAAGTGGTTGTTCTTCCAGGATCCAATGATCGCAGCAAGGTGCTGCATGCCAATTGCATCCCCCAAATATCCTGCTTTGGATAAGGACCTCGTCTTGGTAAACAGTGTGCCTCGAATCCCAACGTACGCTGACATGCCATCAATCTATTTAACTCCAATCGATTAGATTGAACCGTTGATCTTTCTCGTGACCACAAGCTATCCAATATCGCTCGCTTAATGCACACCAATGCCAACTCATCTTGCTGGTTTATTAGTGGATTTGGCAACCGACCCGATATGTTTACAAAGTGACATTCCGGGCATTGAAAAGGTGTGATAAGATGATCCCCATCTCTCGCTTCCTTAAATCGATTTGGATCTTCGTCCACGAATCTACTTTCATCTACTAATGAATCGTCTAAATCCTGCACTTGCAGCACTGGGAACTTGTCTTCCATGTCTTGTAAAAAACAGGATCCATGCCAAGCACCGGTACATCCTCGTCCCTCATTTAGTCTGCATCCAAAATTCCCGCATATGACTCCTGAGAGTTTTGGAATCTTTCCATTGCACTTTGCGCAACTTGTCTTCCCAGTGAGCCACGCGTTCGAGTCGAGCAACTTTCCATGGACTTTGTGATAACAGAGGACAAACAAAAGCAATCGTTAGTGGTTCAAACATTCCTGCGGGCCAAATTTTATGTTTTGAATCGTCTGTTGCAGGTAGTGAGAAAGACACGTCAGAAAGTTTTCCCAATTGTTTTCTCCAGTATCCTGTCATCAATGCAGGGCATATTAAGACATGCCTGGAGTTTGGAAAGATATGCTTCACCTCGCACAACTGATCAACTGCGATTTGAGCCAACGCTGGTGACGGAGACCATACAAAAGATCCGTTCGGGTCCTTGAATACTTCATGAAACCAATCCTGTGTTGTTGCAAACTTCCAGTCTTGTCCCGGCAGCCATCCATTCATAATGGTTTTTAAATGAGGCACACGTTCCAGTGCTGTTTCATTCAACGGCAAAAATTTTAGAAAGGGACCACCTGCCATAACTCCACTTGAAAATTCTCCTCGTGATAAGCCATCTGTTCCTTGAGCTATCATTCGAGTGCCTGCTATCCAAATAAAGTGGATGATGAGTTTGCCTGCCATTTCAAGTTTCCTCAATCCGAGAATGAGTTGATGCAACTTAGAATTCTTTGACGACCCTTTGAAGTAAGTACTCTCCGCAACTGAATTGTCGGTAAACACAAATACCTCCGTCCCTTCTGTAAGATCCCCGTCTTTCAACATCCGTTTCAATCGAATCACCAAGTTGGCTGCTTCTCTGAAATTTGATGATTCCCGATCAGTGACCTCTTCCGTCCACTTCCCAAAATCAGCATGGACATCATCCAATCCTTGTTGCCAGCTTGACGATCCGAAACCAGCTCCGGACGCATCGCCCACAACATAGATTGCCTCCTTATTAGTGGCTCGAATCAGCACATCAGGTGGTGCATCATGATACGTGAGTTCTAATAAGGCCTTGACATCATGCTTTAATCTCGACATTACATCAACCCAGAAAGGGGGTTTTTGATATGCTAAATTTTCTCTCGGTACACCCTTTATTTTCTTTTTCGGTTTTACCCAACCTAATTCGTCTCTATCTGGCCGCCATGAATTCAGAGTCAAGTATATGCCCTTCAAATAAGGGACTAACGACTTGTACGTCATAGAGACGTAGACAATAAAACCTACGAATTGTTCCGTAGTCTTAAAATGAATTTGTCCCTCTGGAGCATTCTCAAACTCAGACTTCACATCTTCAAACTTGTCCGGAGTGTACTTATCCTCCAAGCCCAATTGCCTCCCAATCCAACGAATCTTGTACTGCAACTTTTCCCATCGATCTTGTGTTACAGCCTTCGTTACTCCTTCCTTGTCCGTTGCAATAGTTGCTCCGGCCCAAGCCCCCGGTCGTTGACTCTGGGGACGTCGCTTCCTCGCTGCATCCTGCAACCCCAAATAGCATGCTGTCTTCGCTATCTTACTGCTGCACTGACATGCTAACTCTTCCGTGGGTGCTACCACTCGAACATCATCTACATACTGTGCTAGGTCTGCAGCCGATTTCTGGTCCTTGCGCACTTTGGCAATCCATGGTAACGTGGCATCGTACCCCTCCGAGCATGGTAAATTTTCGGTTACCTTGTCCCATTGAAAAGGATTGTTTTCATCAGATGGCTCGCCCAAGATGATTCGCTTTGCCCTCAGCCCGCCTTGAATTGAACAGTACGGCGACGGTTTTAATCCCATGGCGTTTCTTAACCATCGACCGACCACCATACACGCGGTTTCCCCATTCATCTTTGGAAACAATTGCGTTAGATCCACCCCACAATATTTCTGCAAATCGGCATGTAACGGAAAATTTAAAAAGAAATCCCCATAGTCATTGTCAGCCAGCCACGATCCTGCTAACACCCAACGAGACATGGTGTCAATCGTGGGTAAACTAAACCAAGGGGCCCATAATGCCTTGTTCAAACCCGACTTGGATCCATCATACACCATCCGAATATCCGATGCACCCTTTGGCACGTCGAACATGTACATGTAAGCTTCCACAAATTTTATGTCACTCATTGTTATGTAACCGCGGATAATCACCTTGTCGAGTTTCTGTTTCACCTTAAGCCGAATGGATTCATCTTCATAAGGTGGTTGTCGATCACTGTTTGTTGGTGGTTCAGAATCGAACATCGGTGCTACGCCTTTACGTACAACATCCTGGTAGTCGGGAGGCCATCTCCAGAAGAAGATAGTGGATCCCTTGTCCCACTCCCACCACGATGCTTGTCCGGCTTTTATCACAGCTGCTTCTCCGGCGAGTTTGATATCTATATGCTCTTTCTGCGTGATCCCCACCACGTTATACCATTTCCGAAACGATCTGTCGACCCGCCTTCTCCAATGGCGCAGAGCAGCCTTTCGAAGCAGCCTCAACGCTCGTGTTACCTTTAGTCTATCCAGCGGATCATGCACGTCGAACGTCGGTGTTGATCCCGTCGACGACGTCCAGTGCTCATGCAACTTGAAAATCACTCTGTCATTCCATAAGTAGAATGGCACAGCGGCCTCGTCTGCCCGAGTAGCCTTTTCCTTTGCGTGTTCCATAAACATATCATTGGGTACATAATGATCCGATTCCGATGCCTTTGGTATATCGAGTTCCTCTTTTGCTTTGTCTACGGGCGCAATTCCGTCTATCTCCTTCACCAGTTCATTTGTATTCTCCGGTTGAATATTGATGGGGGTGGTAAAAAGAGTACTATCCTCACTGACATATTTAAGTCGCACCTCTGTGTGCATTTTCCCCTCGTCGTCTTTCACGACTCGTTCCTTGTTCCACGTCGTTAAGAAAAAGATGCTTGCTGTTATTATTTTTCCCGGTATCTCGTTGTCTGTCAGGATCTTTATTTGCTTATCCGTCATCCGACTTGTCCGCGATACTGGAAAATCCAGCACCCTTGCCTGTTCTTGTATCGTTAGTGTTCTCTCCACTACTACGCCTGGTTTACAATACACAAACGGTGCCTTAACTTTTCCACCCTTCTTCATATGTCTCCAGTCTAAGATTCCCGAGGCCGTGTTTCGTTCGCCCTTGATTCCCCGAATCACTTCGACTCCCCCTTCCATTTGCGACAACGCTTCTCCTAGCTTTCCCGATACACTGGGAGGCAACGAGCGCACAGGCGCTGTAGGTTGTATTCTTGTTCTTACTTCTACAAGGAATTTACCATTCGTTACTCCTCCCACCTTATCGTGCAATAACGTGTAAGCCGTGTAGCCTGTCCATCCAACTGGCATCTCCCCCGCTACTGGTTTGCCACTCTTGTTTCGCCGCGCCAATACCACTTTGATAGCAGTGTGCAACGACTCCATCTTCCATATACTATCGTTTACTGTCGGCCATTGTCCTTGTATCAGAATGGCATCAACTGCGACCAACCCTGAACGTTCGCCAGTAGACTGGATCCACGGTGGATCTTCGGTCGTTCGTTCCATCAAATCTTCCTGACTCAACATCCATTCCACTTTCCCTATCGTCCCAACGTGCCATACCCAGGTAGGCATCGCTGTCGACACTATTCCAAGTTTCAGAGTCCCTTGTCGTAATATCGCGTCAGCTCGTTCATCTATGTATTTATCTTCTTCTATCTCGTTCTGTGTTCTGTTTCCTCAGCTTTGTTGTGGAGACCGAGGGCGGTCAGATAATCGTCACATATCCCCTCGTCCATCCACAAAGCTGTCGTTCAGATCAGTTGCCCTTTCATGCCTCGCGGCAGAGTCGTCACTCGTCGTTCTTAGTTCTTGTACCACTATTGTTTGTTGTTTGTCATTCGTCCCTTTCTTTGCATTATTTCCTTGATTTCGCTCTCACTTTTTACCCGATGCGGTCAGCGCCTTATCCGCCTTTTTCTCCGAGTTTGTTACCGCTATCGTCATCTTGGCCATCGCCTTTTTCATCTCAGTCAGTTCATGTTCGAATTGCGATTTCATGACCGCCGAAGTTTGAAGATGCAGATTAAGAACGTGAGCCACCGTCGGATGTGCAGAGAAGTTTGCTTTCAGAAATTCCTTTTCCAAAGGGATCGTCTCTAGGCACGACCATATCACTTTATGCATGGACTCCTTTGCATACCCTCCCCGCCGTTTATTGTATAACCCCGTAAAAATAGCCCGAACACAATGTGAAATGTACAACCAGTTTTCTTTACTAGCCGTAGGTCCGCTTTGCTTGCACAATCCAAGATACGTTACGCTCATCCAGCTGAGTAACTTGGTAATGAACGCTTCGGAATGGTTAATGCAGACACATGCCACATTGTATCCTGTCTCCGTTAACCTATCCTTTGCTTTGTCCCGTAACAACTCAGCTTGATGTTGAACTTCATTTTCCAACGATGTCTTGTAAGATTCATAGGACAACGCAGATTCAAAATCATCGTAAGTCTTGCACGCCGGTAGCACCCTAGAGTCTATGGTTGTTCCCTTTGATAGTGAGACTTTACCAAACACCTTTGGGAGACTACACTTGTACGCGTCTTGGAAAGATTGTTCTTCTGGCGACATATAATCACACTTGATAACATTTGCTTCGCGTTCGAGAGTGGATTCTTCTCCCAAACCGCCGAACGTCAACGCCAATAATCCCGACGCATCGATGAAGCACACATATGCATCGTTCGACTTTACTTTCAAGTCCGCCTCTGGTCCATCTACATTAAGTATCAACCAACTCTGCAACGCCTGCTTGGATCGGAACTGGACGCCCCCCACTGTCAGTGGTTTGTCTCCAAACTCTTCCTTCAGTTTTGCGACTTCTTCTCGTAGTACTTTGATTTGATTCGTCGCTTCAATCAGCTCAGGAGTTTGCGTATGCCCCTGGAAACTTTCACTTGTCGTCCCAGCTTGTGGCTGTACACTCGCTGCCCGAGTTGCAGATGGTCCCATATGAAATGGGTCCTCTTCCAACTCAATCACCTGTGTGTTACCCCAAGATATCCAGGAGACTGGGATGCGAACTCCGTCACATGGTCTCCAAATCCTCTACCTTATCTAGGATCGGCGTGAGCTCTTGCCTGACGTGGTCTCCAAGTTTTAAACAAATTTTCTTGGTTAATAATTCGAGTTTTGAACCATGTTTTGTCAAGATGACTTGCAGCTGCTTTTGCTCTACACTTGTCAGTTGTATTGCTAGCAGTCCTTCCAACTTGGTGTTGAGACGAGCTAACGTTTGCATAATCGTTTCTGGACCCATTCCTTCGGAGTGCTCACCAATAAGATTCCGAACTGCAATCAAATCTTGGTACAGGTCCTTTGGAGGATGCGTCTTCAACGTTACCACTTGATTGACAATGGATGTAAGTTGGCCTTGCATTTCGGTAATCGCGGCACGCTCTTCCCTTAACTCGTCACCCGCTTCCCCTCCAACTGAAATGAACGTTGATGATATGTCGAACTCCGTCTCAATATCATCTAATTCCTCTCGTGGCATCCGTTTCACAGGAGACAACGCTCCGGTCATCTCCCGTTCAAGGGCATCACTTGTAACCTTTTCGTGGGAGACAATGACCTCCTCTAGGTCTTCATCCTCCGCTACTTTTAACGATCGTAGAATAGTTTCCCATTCCATCATCGTTCGCGACTCCTCGAGATACGTATCCAGCTTATTTCCGAACTTCCAACCGGAACAATGAGTGACACATACACCGCTTCGCCATTCGCTGCCACCACTACATACTCTCCTGACGGTGAAGCGTTTGCTGTTTCAAAGGTGGCTTTCATTTTATGCGTTGCAGTCTCACATTTGCGTTTGGGTCTGACACACATCGATCCACCACTACCAACCTTACCTCCACACAACACTGAGTCTACCTCCTTTTCCTTCACAATTACAATGGACAACTTTCCCGCCTTTCCACGACGAGCAACAGACATTAACCCTAACCCCCCCCCCGGACGTACCTACAGGACGTGCAACAGAACCACGACCAGCTGCTGCAAGCCGCGCCGTGCTCGTTGCACCTCGGGTGCGCCTCACTGGCGTTACACCCATCGAAAAATTATCTTCATCGTCACTCATGGCACACTAAAATTAAACTTAATACAAATGATTTCGGCGGATACTTAAACTGATCAGGATAGTATCTTCAAATCTTATATTACTGACTTTAGTTCGAGGTAGGCTTTGGATTAACTCTGTTAACAAAGTTGTGATCCTTTGTTATTGTTGTGAGCTGCAGGATATATTTACCCTAATTTAATGAGTAGCCTTAAATTAAGTTGTAAATATTCGGTGGTCCTGCGTCCCTTGTCGTTCGCGCGTTTTCCATCCGTACGACGTACCTACTAAGCTTGCGCATGTTCGGTGGTCCTGCTTCCACAAAAATAAATCGAATCAATCACGGCATCAATCATCAATCTTCGCAAATGCACATCCATCAAGCAGCAGTCTAGCAGTCGCTATCGATCGATCGCTCGATCAGCCATCAAAATCTTATCGCGTCGATAATTTGATTTTCGGGTGATTTGCAAATACATTTGTTCTTCGGCACCTCTAGCAAATGCGATCACCATCCCCTCCACTCGTAACCTGTGTAGCATAATCAAATAAACGACGGCACCCATAGAATTTATCTTACTCAACAATAGAATAGACTTACTTATTATTTTTTGGTTCGATTGTTCAACGGTCAGAGAAGGAATAAATAATCATTTGCTTCATACTTGAAAGTTTCAGTTGTACTTTTCTTCTCTCTCTCCCTCTCTCGCTACAGTCCCATCTTCCATCTTCTTCTGAAAGTATGACACCTAAATCTCAAGAAGTCACTGAGACGACTGGGCTTATAAATGAGAATTATTTCGATAGTATGGAGGTCCAGGCCGATAGTAGTAGTTGTCAGTCCGACGACGACGATCACGACAAAACCAATCAAAAGGCTTCAAGTAGAAATTGCAAACGATTTATCTTTGCATATAAGCGTACTATATTTATGATACTTTTGGGGATTGGTTTACTATCTGCATCGATGTCGGGCTTGATGACTTTCAGAACAAAATCTACCAGCAGCAGTAGTAGTAGCAGCAGCAGCAGCAGCAAAAACGACAGCGACAGCGGCGATGATGGTGATGCCATGGTCCCAACGGATGGTCGTCCCTTTCCCTTGTCACTTCTTGATCCTATCCATGACTTAGGTCTAGCGGGGTGGGATCGTTCCCCCGATGAATCCTCGTTTCCATCCTTCTATTACAACGCTGATGCTGATGACAGGTATGGTAATAATAATTCGAGGAAGCTAAGTGCAAGTGAAAGCAGCAACAACAACAACACGACAAGTAGAAAGAAAAAAGCTTTACCAACTAACGCTTGGTATCAAAATATGCTCCAAGTGTCTCACAATGAGGAACCAACGAATTTACAGCGTACATATCCTGTTCCTTATCTAGTTGACGTCGTTGGCTTATCCCTGGATTACGGATGCATGCCACTGACATCGATGCGAGTGATATGGTAATGCAATTGTCATTCAATGAAAATGCTGGTCTTGTTTTGGGTGCTGCAGAACATCTGTCTTCGAAAAAGAAGACGATTCATAGTCATAGATACAAAGTTCTTAAGACGACAAATCTTGGTATCACTCTTGAATGGGTACGTAATATTTCAAAAAAAAAATCGTTGTCTGCACTGTGTCAACAGTTTACCTTTTCTTCTTCTAGCAAACAAAGTATTATGACATTGAATTATCTCTAACTTTTTACTGTGCATCCAATATACGATCGCCACACAAACTCAATTTATTTTACCTTTTCTACTATCACAGAATGCCATGAAAATGACATCCAGTATTGTTAGAGGGATGTCTTATGTTACTATGGAATACGAAAAGCAGCATGCAAAGGATGACTCTGGTGGTGATAGTAGTAGCATTCTCATGCCAACTATTGCCTCTCACACAGAGCTACTTGATCCGATCATCATTGATGGTACCAATACCACATTGGAGTGTTCTAATAAAGTATCGAAAAAGATGAGAGTAGAAAATGATATCGAACTGTATTTTCACGTAAGTGATTACACTTGGATGGTATTCTTCTCGGAACCTGCATGGATTCAATGTTTGGTTAAAGATGGAAAAACTATGGTGCAAGTTGTAGGTTATGATAATGATGGAACTAAAACCAGTGATATCGACGACGAAGATGATGGACAGGATAATACTAACTGTTCGACGTCTACTTCCAATACCTTTATTATGAGGGCGGCACTCATAGACCAATGTACAAATGGTATGAACATCATTTCATGTAGGCAGGGTATGGGCAATCGACTATTAGATGAACCGAAGAAACACGACTACACTAAGCTACTCCGCGAATATGCTGACACTTATCCTGGTCGCGATACCTCCTTTTCTTACACTTTCCCCGACACGGATGGTGACGAAAGGGCCACACTGCTATTCGATTGGGATGTCAGGAGTATGTCAAATCAGTGTAGCAAGAATCCTCCATCGACAGAAGATTTACTTATGTTTGCTATACCGCATCACATGGATCGTTTACCACCGGACGTTTTACCGAATTGGAAAAGATATTGTAAGTCTTCTCTTACAGGTCCAGCTTGCCTTGTCAAAGGTAAAAGATGGGAAATTGAGCAGGTATTACCAGTAATAGGATTTAGAGCCAAGAGACCACCCAAACCACAATATATTCCTACGCTGGCGAAGGTATGTCTTTCGAGCATAAGATGCATATTTTTGTCTGCATTCGAACACCACTCTAGCTCTGGTGCAGATTTTTACCGCACGTACCTTATTTTTGATTTCGATGCCTCCTAAAAAAGTCTGAAAATATAATCTGAATGAAGATACAAGATATGTGCATGTTTGCATTATTTGTACTTGTATCGATTTATGTATATATGTTTTGAATGTCCGTGTTATTATTATCTTTTGTCTTATTTCTCACGGTTTTTTATGTTTTCTTCTCCTACTTTTCTACGGTACTCGAAGGCTTTATTGGGTGACATTGGATTTGAATTGCCAGATTTTTTCCAACGTGGAGCAGGTGACACATACTTTAGCGGGAAATACTTAGCGAAGCTTGCTCGTATTCTTTTAATTTCCGAAGAGGTCCACGATTTGTGCGGTAGGAATGGGGGTCGAGAATATCTACAATTCTGCAAAAATTCAACTCTTCCTACCAAAGATCAAGTCGAAGAGGGTATTCAAAACCTTCGTAGAAGTGTTGAGGTATGGATCAATGGTACAGCTGAAACTCCTTTTGTTTACGATAATGCTTGGGGTGGAGTTGTAAGCTGTGGGTGCTATATGGAAGAAACAGATTGTATCAATAGATACCCAAACTGTCCTGCTTTTTCCGACCCTGGTCTTAATTTCGGAAATGCATTTTATAATGATCATCATTTTCATTATGGCTATCACATATTTGCCGCTTCCGTTGTTGCACATTTTGATAATGTATGGGGTATGGATAACTTTGAGAACGTTCTTTTACTAGTGCGTGATATTGCGAACCCTTCCGAGGAAGATGTGTCTTTCCCATTGTTTCGACATAAAGATTGGTACCAAGGATCATCGTGGGCCAGTGGTGTCCCGTATCCAGCATTCTTAAATGGAAAGAACCAAGAGTCAAGTAGCGAGGCAATTGCTGCTTACGAGGGCGTTGCACTATTTGGGCAAGTGATGAATAAAATATGGGAAAAGAAAGAACACAAAAGATACGCTGCTGTGTCTAAGCAGATTGCTAACGTGGGAAAACTCATGGCAGGGACGGAATTGACTTCTGCTAAGCGATATTGGCACGTCAAGGATAAGGATGATCCCCAACGTATTTATCCTAAGCAATTTAGCAACAATGTGATTGGAATTTTATGGCAAACTATGGCACAATTCGGTACCTGGTTTGGTGCCGCCGCATATTTACCAATCGGGATTCAATTGCTTCCATTGACGCCCATCTCCGAAGATCGAGATGATGACCTTGATTGGATAAACTTGATTTATAAGCCTCTTACCTATGGTACGTTCTGAAATGTTATCCTTGAATGACCTTCTGTATCTTTCAATCAATTGCTAACCCCCCCCCTCTCTCTCTCTCTCTCTTCTGCTTCCTATTCTATTGAACAGCATGCGCTACCGACTTCCAATGTACTGAATCTGGCTGGTCGATCTTACAGCTAGCTGTTCTTGCCACAGTGGGATACGCAGCGGAGGCGGCCATGAATGTGAAGGAGCTACCAAATGAATCCTTTGAAAATGCCGGAGGTAACGGTCAGTCTCGATCCAACACTATTTGGTATATATCTACCCGTCCCGTTGTCGACAATCCTGTTCCTATATTGCGATACGACAAGCGAGGTAAAGAAGAAGTCCAACCGAAGGTCATGTACGAGCTCAAGGATTGTTATCTACCTGATTCTTGTACCGAAGAAGTCTTGGAGCGACAAGCGGGAGAATACACGTGTAGAGTCCGTATGTCGTGGTTGATTCATGAGAAAGGCCTTCCACAATGGGATGCATGTTGGACGATAGCTGGACTAGAATTTCCTGAAATTTGTGGTCCGTGTGATCCAGGTGTACATTTTGTATCGAAACAGCAACAAAAGGAAGATGAAATTGAAATAAAGGAGAAGCAGCAGTCGGCCGAAATTTCACCCTCCGACGGCACCAGTAGTTCTCTCCAATGCCCACCCTGTACTCAGAAACAGTGTGATAGTGACTTGAATCATTGCCCTGTCTATAAAAGGACTTTTGTCTGTACGGAGGGTACTAGCAAGGCTGGTTGCAGCGGAGAGTTACAATTCTGGAGAGAACAGAATAATCAATGCGATGCATGCTGTGAAATGACGAATTGTCTTGTATTGAAAGATGAGGAAGCCGAAAAGATAACCAAGGATGGAAATTTCTTATCGAAATCGAAATGCCCTCCTTGCGAACCAAGTATTTGTTACGGAAAATTAAACCAATGTCCTATACATTCCGCCCCATATGTATGTACAGATGGAGCAAGTGTGGGTGGATGTTCGTCGAGCCCGTGGAGTTTGGCAGGTGATGTTTGCACCGAATGTTGTGAGCTGAAACTAGATTGCTAAGGCTCTGCTACAGTATCATACATCAGTTCCACGGTACGGTATTATAGCTGTATTAGAAACTTTCTACTACTACTGTAGTTAAAAGATATGTTCATTTTTATAATATATAATATATAATAGAAAAAGATTCATTTTAGTGCGTCAACTGTTAAAACAAAGTCAAATAATGTACATGTTTTTGTTATTTCTACATGCAGTTAACCAAATAGAACAATTCTCATTGCAAAGGATACATAGTATGGGATACTTCACTAATAGCTTAGTAGAAGGCACACATACTGTTATCTCGATTCAAAACTCGGGACCACCATAGTACTACTAAAATGCCTCCCCCTTTTAATCAATTTAGCATAACTCCCCCGAATTATCAAAGATACCACACAAATATTGAAATACGTGTGTGATGGCCATTGCATTGATTGATGGTTCATCGTCATGCATCAGCATTATTAAAAAAAAGAAGGTCGTCAAAAGCCAACAAACCAACAACGAGGAAAGACGCATACACAGCAGAAGCAGACGATACGATCAACGACATATATTAGAGAGTTTGCTATCATATAAAATATGCAATTACCAACTAGAAGAATGAAAATAGAGCAGGCAAGACTAATGTGCTCTTCCACTTCTGAATACAAAATCAATCGCTGTACGAAACTGTTAGGATTTATTGCGTTTCTACTATTATCACAAGTTGTAACGCATATTTCCGCTTTTTCTACCATTGTCATCGCTAGTAGTCGAACTAAGCAGCAGCAGCAGCAGCAGCAGCAACATCAAATCGCAACAGCAACAGCAACTACATCGCTGCTATTGTCGATTGTGTCGCCATCCACAACTATTAATGAATGCAATCCTGTCGAAAGTTTTGAAGAAGATGATACTAATAATGATTTATTACTACCGTCATCATCTCGTTACAGTCGTCGATCAATATTGATGCAAATTCTTACTACAACTACGATGGCATTATCATTACCTTCTACATGTCATGCTGCTGTATCATCTTCTTCCAAGAAAATCGATCCAGAAACAGCTTATAAAAATCTACGCAAAGCAAGAGAAGAACTGGCAGTGGCAGGACGTATCTATTTCCCGAAACAAGATTGGGATGGACTACGAAAATATTTGGATGACGATAATGAAAAATCAACCAATATTAATAATTACGACGCTAATGCATCTGCTCTCCTTACGAGTACACGATTAGATGCGGAATCGAAGAAAGCGATAGGTACAATACGCCGATTTGGTGTCGGTGCGGATGTTATTATCATGTATGGTGGATTAAAGGCAGAATTATCAGAAGATAATGAACGACCAAACTCATCGGATATACAAAAATATTACTTGAAAACTCTAGATTCGATTGAAGAAGTTATAGCGATTGTAAAATCCAATCCTGGGTTTAGTAAAATTGATTGATTTGTAGAATTAAATGGCTAGCCATATTTGCGTGTATTGTATTACTATTATATAAATATAGTAATAATTTGGAAATAATATTATTCGATACAACACGGACTTTTCTTTTGTAAGTTGCTAAAATCTTAGTGTGTTATTGAACAGAGATGACACCATCAGGGCATATTGGTACTGAGAGAAGTCTTTTTTTTTCTTTTTCCAATTCCTGTCTCCTCTCGTTCCTTCGTAAATAAAAGTAACGATTCGTCCATTCATTTTCAACTTCTGCTTCCGCGTTGATCTGAACTGACAGCATAAGCTGGTCGCTATAAGTACTAAGAGTTTTCCAAGTCGGAAGGAGCGTATTGAATATTGGCAGTAGAATTGATTTAAACTATAAGGGAGTAAAAAATACAATAGACATATTATCAAATTTCTATTATAATCAATGAATCCAATATTTTCTACATGAACTCAATATTTTTTATTCTTTTATTCATGGTTATCGATTTCAGGAGGAGGACTTGATGATGATGATTTCTTCTTCTTTTTGTGGTGCGCTATTTTGGTAGACATCAACAACGAAGTTAAATCTTTCATTGAATCATTATGAATCAATGTCGATTCTTGAAAAGCCGACGACGATGATGATAGCAGACTGTTGTCATTATCATTATCGACATCATTATCATTATCAGATAGCGAAATTAATAATTCTCCGATTGAACTATTATTATTATTGTTATCATTCAACATCGACATCGATTCCTGAAAAGCCGATGATTGAAGACTGCTGTCATTATCATTATCATTATCATCGTCATTATCAGACAGCGAAATTAATAATTCTCCGATTGAATTATTATTATTACTATCATTATTCAACATCGACATCGATTCATGAAAAGCCGACGATGATGATGATTGAAGAGTTGATAAAGAATTTGTTGTTGGTGATGCACGCCCAGCTGCTGCATCACCATCTGGTTCCATCATTATGTCAAAGAATCGATTATGTTCTTCATTCCGTCTTGCTCGTAAGTCAGTTTTACTCCATGACGCGTTTGCGTTACTTTTTTCGTATGTACCAGATCGTTTCAATCGTCGTTCACCATAACCCCGTCCACCTAATGATGTTGCACTACTATAGTAGTTAATGTTACGACTATCACGTCTTGGTGGTCTTGATGGCATAGGTAGACGTGTATCAAGTAAAGCTGAATCACTTTGATTTAATCGATCGTATAATGATTTCTTACCAATTTCATCCTCTGTTGGTGATCGTTGTCGTCGTGGCATTCGTAAAAACCTATTGTTATTACTGTTACCTTTGGTACCGTTGTCTCCGGGACTTACGGTGGCACTGTCGTCACTAGCACTTCGTCGTAACTCTGACATCTTCACCATCGTGGATGGAATTGCATCCGAAAAAGATGATGAACGGATCTGATGTCCCGCACGTCGTGATCGTCGTGACGATGTAAACAGTAAATCATTATCACTATGTTCTCGTACTAAATAGTCCCATCGACTTTTCGTTTTGTGATTACTATCATCGTTTAATTCTGTCGCGTTGGAGGAGAACGCAACACGTATATCACGGATACTTCTTTGTTCTGATGCCGGTACTTTAGGATTATCTTGTACGATTAAAAATTCACTTGATTCTTCATCTTCCAATAAAACACTCAAAAATGATGATAAACTGGAATTACCGAATGAATCTGTGTGTTGTGTATGATCTGACAAACGCAAATCATTCAAATCAATTGTTGTTTCATTACTAGCAGTATAAATAGAGCTTTTGGCTGTTGTGATTGTACTACCGCTATTGTTCAACTTGTTATTGTTGCTCATGTTATTATCTAATGTAGCTGATGACGATGATGACTGGACTTGAGTAGGAGGGGAACTGTTACGAGACATTGTACCCATGGTGATTTGATGATATTTACTAGATATCTTATAATGCAAGGCAAGTTTTCTTGATTTTTAAGTGCTTTTCTCCTTGAGTGAGGTAGTGAGTTTTCAAATGAATACAGTAGCACATAAAAATATGGGCCAGCTATGGGCGAAAAAGCAAAAGAGGAACAAAATATAGAAGCAACGGCGTTGAAAAAATAATGCGGAGTTATAACATTTAAAATAATGTCAACAGCATT
This sequence comes from Fragilariopsis cylindrus CCMP1102, assembly GCA_900095095.1. Lineage (NCBI taxonomy): Eukaryota > Bacillariophyta > Bacillariophyceae > Bacillariales > Bacillariaceae > Fragilariopsis > Fragilariopsis cylindrus. The sequence goes on from FMBT01000448.1 coordinate 28,422, forward strand.
TTGTCAGATTTATGACGCACGCGCAAAACGACGCAATTACTTACTACCCCTTACCATACAAAAAGGACCAGTATATATATTCAAAAAGGGACCATGAAATTATCAGTTGTTCCTCGGAAATTCATCTTCCAAAAATGACTACTGAAGCAAGACCATAATACTTCAAGTAATAATTCAGCCGAAAAAGGCTTAACAATTTTGATTACATAAATACTGGTCATAATAATTATTCTCTAAACCTACACTAATTGTAGGTTAGAAGTACGTTAGTAGTCATGTAAGTTAGTATTAAGTTAGTAGTAAGTTAGTAATAAGTTAATAGTACGTTAGAGGAGCTTTTAGAAGAGCTAGAAGAGCTTAGATGATAAAAAATAATGATGAGGTAATTTAGAGATCAGCCCTGCCTTCCTACTATACTAGAGGTATCTTAATAATATCTAAATAACTACACCGTAGTACTAATTCTACATACTCAGAGTGTCGGCAAGGGTATAATAAGGAGGCAGTGGTATCTTAAGAAAAACATTTGTGCTCAGGGCTAGCTGCTGAGCAAAATAGCGGAACCACAAAGACAGTATTACCATTTGACAAAGATTCTAGATGAAGAAGAAGACTATAATATGATGTATAGTAAAATGTGTAGTCCAATATCACATCAAAATGCAACCTGAATTGGAAACAGCTCTATTGTATCAAATAATAATTGTAGTGGGAATACTGATCAAAAATGAGAATTGTTTATGAAATTCACTACCACTAGATGTGACTCAATAAGTTTCAATCTGCAATCAGTATACATTCCAGAAAATGCAAGTACATCACCAACAGAAGAAGGGTGCATGCAATCTATTAAAAATGCAGAGAGAGAGATAGACTGATATAGATACTTTTACTATTTACCAAGAAGATAATCTGAAGTAAGTAGTACAATGTGGAAATCAAAAAAGACCACCCATTCATCATGAATAGCCTCAACCCTTATGATAATAAATATAACACCAAGCAGTCTCCTTCCAATGGTACTGCTACCATTCTTCTGGATTGAGATTGGAAAGTCAGAGATTGGAAAGTCTAGAAGAGATGTGGTACCACTGTTGCAGTCCTTGGGTTTCTGTTTGTATCCTTCTTTGTTGCTGGTTGCTATTCCATTAGCATTTCAGCACAAAATTGAGTCTGAGTTGGTAATGGCAGAGTGGTGATGGTGCCAAGTCAGCAGCAGTAGCAGAAGCCTTGAGCAATAGCAATAAATGCAAAACATGGGGGCACAAGTGTAAAATGGGCATTGTTGTGGTTCCAGCCCGTGTCAAGAGTTATTTGAAGGCACTAGTCTATGCAGTGATAAAGATGCATAGTCTCATATTGCATAGCATTCCCGATACCAAGTTGGTGCATGACCTGGCAGCTTGCTGGCTAGTTAGATTGAATGAACAGAGTTAAGTTAACAAGTAAGTAACAAGGATGAAAATTGTGTGTGATATATCACTTAAGCTGTTATTACACTATTTATGTATCCGTGTAGCTCTACATTTTATATTTGCATTGCTCCCCATCTATTGTTATACTTGTATCATAGGTTTGCCATTGCTATGACAAAGTTCGCCCTATAGATAACCTTACAAATTCCGTAAGCCCAAAAGTCCACATAAATACAGCTTTAGCTTTCAAAAGATTCTAATATCTGATCACCCTGTGGCATGTCTTCACCGGCAAGGATTGGAACGTATATCTCTCCTTTATTATCTGCGAGATCTCTACGTTGATATGCAATCCACATACCAAGTGGGTTAGGTTTGAAAGCTGCACCAAGGATAGGAAAGTAAGATGTTCCCGCCACATAAATATTTGAGAAATGCCATATTGTTTTGAAACTATCGGCAAAATCAATTCGATCCTAGTAGCGCATAGGTTTAGGAGGGAAGGATAGAGAAAGAGAGAGGTCACAGCTTTAGAATTTTGTTCAAACATAAGATGGTCCCAACACATTAAAGTCTTTCCCTGCTCATCTTGTTAACCGATTGATTCATTTGTGTATGCATATACTTACTTGACGGCCTCTCACATTTTGTTGGCCCTGCGAAGATGCTTTGTCAACAAGATCTGAATTTATGAGGATAATAGGTCTATCGCCAACCGCATCAGCCATTTCCGATAATGGTCCGATAATCGATGAGTCCACACCGATCATAGATTGAGGAGCAATGAGGATAAATACATCATCTTGTTCTACTTTTGTTCCGTCCTCTCGAATGTGCTCATTGATGACATGGTCAGCGCCGATAGCACCAAAGTTTAAATAATTTCCTACCATACCTTCGTTTTCTTCTCCTTCTTCTGATTGCCAATCCATCAATTGTAACAATTTCGGTACCCCATTTAATTGTTTGGGTACGCCGGTGAATATGCCTACTCCCATTGATTGCTGCACACTAATTCTGACGCGTAGATTCTGCTCCACCAGTTTGACAGTTATTGCTCGTATCATTTCTAGAATAGTTCCAATTCTATTTGTTGGTGATGGCAATATTATTGATAAGAAAAGGTAGTACGTCAGTAATCTATTTAGTGAAGTGAACATACACATATCTGTTCTTCTTTTTCTTTTCTTCAATTTCACAACAAACGAATACCATGCAAAATTCAAATCTTGCCTTCAACAGAAATAGACCAGCGTTCAACGAACATCAAACAAAAACAAAAAAACAATAAAATCAACATACCTATAAGAATCCATAGATGGATTCATTTCTGGAAACATTGACGTAATCTTCATACGATTCGAAATCTTTCCCTTTGAACACAATTCTACTGCGTTCAATGTTGCCGTTGCTGCCATGTCATAAAAGTATCGACGAACGTAACGATTGTGTGGTACTTGATTAAGGAACATATTATCCTGTATCTTTCCAATTTTTGTTCCATCAAGTTGTATCCCTAATTGAAAAAGTTTCCCCGTCGTTTCCGGTTCATTAACAATCCAACATAATCGACATAACCGTCGAACTATATCATCGATTGGATTAACGTCGTTTAACGAGTCACGTGTTATGGGTTGTGATATAATACCACCACCGAACTTACGAGTTTTGAAAACAGGCATAGCATCTACACTCTCATTAATAATAATTCAAAAGTGAAAAACGAGAAGAAAAGGAGAAATAACCATGTGAAAGTAAGAAAATCCGTCTTAAAAACAGGTTAAATCATTGTCGGAACGAGAGCTAGGCAGGCACAGCACATCGCATCACATCACACACGCACACATATTACTCTGGTATATAGAATTGATCATGATTTCCTTCTTACCCAATTCGACTGTAACTTTTTTCATTTTTGATTCCTTGTTCCGTTCTTGATATTCAACTTCTAATTCAAAACATTCAGTATCGATATCAACAATCGTTGCTGATAAAATATTGTATGATTCTCCACTCCAAGCATTCTTTTTTGCTTTTTCAATACCGATCTCAGAAAATATTTCAGCAAATTTTAATAACGCAATACCATGATGTTTATTGAGATACCCTTTTAAAAAATCTAACTGTTGCTCATCTAGAAAACGACGCTGACGTTGTTGTTTACTATCATCTATCGACGACGATGAGGTTGTGCCAGTCGTGGCATCTAAACGGAGTAATTGTTTTCCTCGTCTTGACAGTGAATCCTCTAGGAATAAACCTACATGTAATACCGACGTTGAAGGATATTGTATATGTCGTTGTTGGGTTAACGAAAAAGATGATCCATAATCGGAAAGAAGAAATAACAAAGCGACGATATTCGATAATGTAGATACTACCATATTGTATGTTATAAAGTTTCTAACCGTTTCTTGTTCTATACGTTCCTCCGAGATACATCTCTTCTTCAACAGCAGCAGCAGCAACAACAGAAAGTAAAATGATGAATGATGAATATTAAATAATATATTATTATTCGTATTCGTATCTTTTCAATTCAAGAGAGTCAAACTTCCATTGAGCTTATTGCGCGTCACGTGACAAACTTGGCTGTGGATTTTCCCACTCAAAGCTCGACGGCCAGACGATCCAAGAAATTGGTCTTGCTTTTGATTTTTTTTTAAAATGAATCTACGAATGCCATCATCTAAAATTTAAATTTTAAATTTTATGTGTCAACAATATTTCATATTAAATAAAAATAGCACAACAGCAATGCATTATACTTCTCATTGGATCATCACAATACAAGATTGCCGTTGAAGCAAAAACACCTAGTCAGCAAGAGGAACGAAGATGCCAAGATTTCTCGATTGTCGACGTTATTAATGATATCTCCATCCAAAACGCGTATACTTGACGAATAAGCAGTTACTTCGTGTATTTTGATTTTGACGATTCCGACGACAACAATGAGTCAAAGTAGGTCTCATAATCCCTTCGAGGACGAGGACGAGGACCTCCAGCAGTATCAACAGCAGCAACAACATCGTGATTCACTGAAGTGTACGAAGATGCGTCAAGGAAGATCAGCGCCTCTCGTATTTTCTAACAATCCTTTCAACGACGATGATGCTGTTGCTGTTGACAGAAATTTAAAACAAGATTTTTTTGATCGAGTGACGAATCTTCGTTCACCTTCGGTGGCGAGTGAAGTGTCTCCTTTATTACCGGACGATCTATCAAGGGGATATCAAAGCAGCAATGGAACTACGTCGCCGTCCAACATGTCCATCAATAGAACTCGTCGTCGTTTAACCATCCCAACGAAGATTTTTACGGGTTCTCCCCAAGGAAAGAAGCCGTCAACCCCTCGTCGTGGCCGAAACAATAACAATAGTAGTAATAACAGCAACAACAGCAACATCAACAGCAACAATAATAAAAACAATATAATATTAAAAGAGCTAGCGAGTGGTAACGATCACGAACAAAATATTCATATGGAATATAAGTTCATATTACTAGAAGATCTCGGAACTGCCGCCTCGTGGCTGATTCTGGTTTTACCCTACGTAGCGTTTCTCGTCAGTATTCTTGTAGAATACTACACATCTATATCCGTTTCTACAATGGGACCGGCCGGTACGGCATTACGGATGTCTTGTTTTCTTGTAACCTTCGGTTTTATCGTTTATTGGGCAAGACAAATGGAGATTCGATGCTGTTGCTGTTTCTGGTATATATTTGGTCTATTGCGGAATGCCAAAAACGACGATGAGGAACATCAAGCGAAACCAGTGGATCTGTATTGGTTTGAGAACCCTTGGATTTTGTTCCCAGAACGATATTATATACTGCCTCTGTTATTGTCACTTCTATTAGTTCACGAACCTGTCCTTATAGCAATAAACTATATTCCTACACTCGGATCCGTCTCGAAAACCCGTATTTTACATGCCGTCTCAGATGCATCAGCGGGTGCTGGAGTTCAGGGTATTTTGTTAATTTATTTGTGTCTCATTCAAGGTTTCCGATACCATACCAGTGATCGATCAAAACAACGAGCAGAACGTCAAAGGAAAGCATTACAACTTCGTCAAGCGGTCAAGTTCGTAGACGACGATAAGCACAAGCATAAGGAATTCATTAGTAGTCCACGGGTAATAGAAAACTACTACGAAGAATACGGTGATATAGACGGCAGCGCTTTCACGGAGCATTTGCGCCTACCAAGTGATCCATTCAATTCTTCATCTTGGGCTGATTTTTTACTACCCAAGATCATGTTATGGTTAGTTGGAGTCTTATCGTGTACAATGGTAGCATATACCCAACATTCACACGGGAAAACAGTGACGATTAGCAACATTAACTTGACAACGAACGACACTATGTACATAGTCAGCTCACTTATCTATGGATCGACGATCGCCTTATGGACGTACTTGATCATCATTGCACTCTATGTAACGGGAGAAACATTACGGCGGGAGCCCTTTCTTGGAACACGTCCCGCCCAGCTTGCATACCGTATTCTCTTTGCACATTCCGCACTAGCTATTGTAGCTCTTGTTATGTCATCTATACAATACATTCGAAAACTTCAAGGTGTGTTACAAGGTCAAAGTATTGTCGCTATCGTCAAATATGGAGATGTGACTTTTTCGGGTATGTTTGGAAGGCTTTTAAGTGTAACTGTACAAGTTATTATAACTGCCTTTATATTTCTCCCGCCACATACGATGGACTTTGATGAAGTTGGAGATGACGACGACAATAACGAACATACAGAACTTCAGATACTGAACAAGAATAAGAGAGATAAGCGACTTGTGGTGCACTTGGCAAAGCATTCAAAAACCTGTAAGTTAAAGACGATACTCTATTTGGTTTGGTTTTTTCTATTACTGGTATCAATATCGTCATCTCATCTGTTTCATTACTTATTTTCATAACCGCGATATTGTCAGGGCGCATTTTCCCAGTTCCAATACAACATATTTATAATGCGAGTTCCCCATTTCAGGATGACATGTACCAGATCTACAAGGATCTTTGTATAGACCGAAATACACAGAAAAGAGGGTTAGTGTCAGTCGGCCCTTACATCCCAGTCTTTTGTGCCGAACTGGCATGCTGGCTGAATGAATGTTCTTGGCAAGCATATTATTCACCAGTAGGATCACCAGAGATGAAGCACAAGGATGATTTTTATGGTTGGATGAGACTAGATACAATTGGTCTTCAACTAGAGGGATATGTCCATGATGAACGAACAAATACACAGGCATACATCGCAACCAATAGCGCCCCGCAAGTTGAAGGAGAAGAAGATAGCGTCATTGTAATTGCATTCCGTGGAACATCTAACACGACAAACATGCAAGTCGATCTTCGAATGAGGCAGGTAAGATATCTGTGATGAAAGATTGCTGTAGAGAATAAGAACTATTCAACAATTCCGTGCTTGTTTTTGGCTCATGACTTGTAACCTTCGTCTGTTATAACTTTATGATAGGTACCGTTACTCGACCAAATCACTGGTATTGGGAACACCCCGTTCCGTATATTTCCTGATCGATTTGAAGTGCATGATGAAGATGGATGGATATGGGATACAGCTCAAACCAAACCAGTCGACCAAAGGGAACATATCAAATGTGTCAACTGTTGGACGGAGGTAAATCCGCCATGTACGCCGACTCATACTACTGCGACACTACCACACCGCGAAGAAAGACAACGAACGCCTGGAGGGATTTCTAAAGAAACTGTTGATATATTAAAGGCTGCACCACTAGCCCGTGACACATTTCCTATGGTACATGAGGGCTTTCAAGACGCATACAACGAGATACGAAAACAGATATTTGATCTTTTTTTACCTGTCCTTCAGCGTCAGCTGGCTAAGTCACTTAGATCTCAAAATAATCTCGATGCTGCAGCAAAAAAAGAACCACTTGCCCTACCGAAAATTTACTGTACTGGACACAGCTTGGGTGGAAGTCTTGCCCAACTGTTTGCCTTGGATCTAGCAGCTAATTGCGAACTCATACTACAACTCCAACAACCAGGTACATCCGAAGTACGCTTACAGCCTCCCATCGGTGTCTATACCTACGGTCAACCTCGCGTGGGTAATCGTGCCTTCTCCCGAATCTACAAACAGCGTGTTCCTCATTCTTTCCGAGTAGTCAACGAAGGCGATGCGTGAGTTGTGTTGTGTTGTGTTGACTTGAGTTGCATTCTAGTTTTTTTGCTATGACCTTGTTTTGTTTATCTATGATTCTCGTTGTTGTTATGTCTTGTTCATTATACTGTACTCTTTGCGTAACCTTGCAGTATTGATTTTTGTCTTACAGTAATTGTTTTTTTGTTTTCAATTATTACGTTTCCAACCGAATGAATTGCAATAGATTTACGACCATTCCTAATTATTTTTGTTGTGGTGGTCTATACAAACACGCAGGCTTAGAAGTTATCTTAGATGGTGGTATGACGGGAAATGTTCTCGTTGGGCCCACTGTTGTCGAGACTCTATTCCGTTTTCATAAGGTTCGAACGAACGTTGCGGCTCATCAAATGGAACGCTATCGAGAATGCTTAGAATGCATCTTCGATCCTAGCCAGCTATTGGAATACTACATAGATCATAATGTTGCCTATCAAGAGTTGATGGCTGATCCTCACGGTTTTGGTGGTGGCGTTAATAGCTCTGACGACAATAAGACACCGGGTCGATGTCGGGATGGTGGTGGTCTCTCTACAATAGGGCGCAACCACTCCTACGGAGATTTCCCCGAATGGATGGTGACAAATAGACGGGGGTATGGGGTATAGTTTTAGTGAAGAAGAACACGAATATGTATGAGAGTGTTTTAAATAAGACATGAAACTAAGTTTATCGATCATGACCATTATTACAATCGCTAGTGTAGGTAATATATAACTTGTTGTTAAGGCCACCAATCAAAAAAGACAGTATTTTAGGTAGTAAGACACGCATATCTAAAGTAATATTCTACATTGGTTTACTATTTTTATACTTGATGTGTAATTCCGTATCATATCCGTGGTCTTGCTTTGTTTCGTTTCGCCAATATTTATTATATATAGCTCGTATTTTTTCCCGTTTTATTTTACAATTCCATTTATATTCAATTTTTTTGTTCGTGCGTTATTTCTTTGTAAATTTAGTATTATTAGTATTATTATTATTTCTTTTTCGCCGCCTTGGGTTTGATTTCATCTTCGGGAGTATAATGGACATAAATTTCATTAGGAGTTGATCCTGGTGAATAAAACTGTGAACCTTTACTCCAATTGTAACTACTCGCATAGGCAAACATATTACCTTGTGCATTGAAGGCTGCACATGGGATAGTTTGTCCAATTGCTGGGAATGCTTTAAGACGTTGTTTATTATCTTTATCCCAAAAGGTAACAACACCATCTGAACCAACAGTTGCGAATGTTCCATATACGTTTTGAAAGGCAAGACAATTGACACTGTATACATTGGAATCTTGTCGATGACATTTGAAGGCAAAATGGTCTTTATTTGGAATTTTTTGTATGTATTGGACACCCACTCGGCCCTCGATACTACCAATCGCAAACCCGGTCTGATCTGGAAAGCAACTCACACATCGTGATTGGTATTTCAATGGTGATTCCTTCCGACTATGTTCACGGGGTTGTGGTCCACTCACGTCATAAATAATCACCTGTCGATTCGCTGTTGCGACGACCATCAGACCACCCTGTACATCTAGGTCGTACACACGTTCCGGAAGTTGAAATTCTCCCACCGGAGTTGGACTTCGTGTATCCCAAAACTGTCAAAATAATAAGATAAATCCGAAAGCCATTAATAATAAGTGAAATGAATGAATGCCAATTAAGAAAAAATCAATACAACTTCCAATCAATTTAAAAAAAAAAAACGAAACGTACCTTTAATTTAGCATCCCATCCCCCACTCACAACAAGATTACTTTTTGATAAGAATCCAACACTTTGTATGGGTTTATCGTGGGCACCAATTTGTTGTGGAATATTATTCGGAGGAGTTTCACCGAGTCGCCACATCCGTACGGCTTTATCTGCACCACAGGAAAATACTGTCGATCCGTCCGCAGAAAAACAGGTATCTAAGACCGGCATGGAATTTTCATGATTGACTTGTGCCTTTGGTTGTACTTGCACTGGTTGATTGGTATTTTGTGGATTACAGGCAGCTTCCCACACTCGTACACCGGAATCCCAATTCGAGGAAATTAAAAAATTTGCGGTGGGTGACCAATTCAAGGATGATATACCATCCGTACCAGCTTGTGGTACATTACAATCATTGGGTCCAATTGATTTTTTTTGACCAGCGGCTGCCACTGGTTGTTGTGTACCAAATGATGCCATGATGATTAATATTTAATATTTAGTATGTATATATATATAAACGTTGTTGTCTTCGTTCGCAATCTTCCGTGCCGTACAAGTATCAATTCAAAGCAATTCAATTCAAAGCAATTCAATTATTATTTAAAAAAAAATTTGCTTCAGTCTCAGGTCTCTTATTCTTAATTATGAATCAATCGAAGTACGACTATTATGCAGGTTAAATCTGTATTTTCCGAAATAGTTATCCTAGCGTGAGCTTTCTAGAGGTACACGGTGTAGGATGGTAAGATTTGATTTCGTTTGTAGGTTAGGGTGTGTTGATAATAATATATTGGATGCAATGAAAATAAATGATCGTGGGTACTATTGGGAGTTGTTGCCCGGCGGTGAAAAAATAATGATTTTTCAATTCGGGGAGGAGTTTATGCTAGTTAGGATAGTTTGCGCCCCACTTTGTCATACTGTCTCTCCCCCAAATACCAATAAATTCTTCACTTCCACGTATCACTCACGATAACACGATAAATCAAGGCAAGAAAACAAATCTTCGCATGAATGATCACATGACATTTCAACAACAACATAACTTAAACTTCTTTCGAACCCATCTAACAACACGAGAACAATCATTAAATTGATTCGATCTATTAATACATTCCCATTTTGAGGACGATGATGAAAATGGTGACTACTACAAGAAGGCATAGGCATACTGCGGTAGCGGCCTCATGGCTATTCCTCGTTCATGTTGTTATTGTTGTTGTTCTACCAATATTAAGAATACCAACGACGGTCGATTCCTTCGTCATTTCAAGGTCGTCGTCTCTCGACTATCCGACCTGTACCAGCCACAGCAATATCGCCAATAGCAATGATCATAATAATATGATGATTTTACGAGCCACATCAGAGACTAGCAGCAGCACATCGATAGAGGAGACACAACAACAACATTTGGAAGAAATCAGTCGAAATTTTAATAACGCATTCGAAAATTGTAGAAAAGAAATTACCAGGACGTGTAATGTTAAAATGGGACTATCACCAAATGGTGGATCAATGCGATTAGGTTGGATTGCCACCAAAGATATTAAAAAAGGAGAAATCATTGCCAATATGCCATACGATGAATTATGGGAAATATCATCGAAAACAGCACGGAAAACTATCTTCAAAGATGTCTTAGATGACAAATACGAAGGATGGACGGGTGATACCGGTCTTGTTGCGTTATCATTGTTGAATGAAATTGCCAGGTCGAGTAAAGGTACTGCTGGTATCGAAAAGCCGGAACGTCCACCCCAAATTCAATCGTTTATTGAAGAATGGATTCGTTCTTTGCCGACACCGACTGAAATGAAAATAGATCATCCACTTTTTTGGCCGGAAGAAGATCAAGAGGTATTACAATTATCAAGTAATACGAAGATCTATCGCGTATTAGATGACATAGAAGAAGATGCAAAATGGTTGGTGGAAAATATTTTTGAGAAAGATCGAGACACGTTTCCCGAAAAAGTGCAATTGTCCTCTGGAATCGACGTTCCCTGTTTTAGTGTAGAGGGATATAAATGGGTAATGGCACTGACACAATCACGATCATTCTTTGTGGATGGAAAATCAAGAATAATGCCCTTTATGGATGGTGGAAATCATGACGATGATGCGATGGAAATACGCCCTGGCTACATGGGTACATTCGGAACGACGAAGGGTGCTGAGGTGATTGCAAATACAAAATACAAAGAAGGCGAGGAAGTTTTCTTAAGTTATGGTCCAAAAAGTGCAGCCGATTACCTGTTGGAACATGGATTTTGCCCACGCAGTTCATTTAAAACTGCTGTTAGTGAAGTTACAATAGAAATTGATTCGGAGGATCGATTTTATGATGACAAGTTAGATATATTAGAATTTGAAACGTACGATCAAGCACCCATGGATCCCACTCAATCGTTTGATGTTGTTAGTGCAATTGGAAGAGATGGTGAACCCGATCCAGCATTTCTGCAATTTGTTCGATTGAAGAAATTAAACAGTATGGATGCATTCATGTTGGAAAGTATTTTCAGGAAGGAAGTTTGGGGATTTATGGCACTTCCTGTTAGTGAAAGTAACGAATTGGCTGTCGTAGAAACAATCAGTGACATATGCGAATCATCGTTAGAAGATTTAAATCAATGTCCTGAGGGTGGACCAGAAATTTGTACACAATTACGAGAATCAGAAACGAAGGCAATAAAAAGAACACTTGAATTTATGCTTCGAGAAAAGCAAGCACTTGATCTAAAGGAATACTATCAAGAACGTCGATTGAAGGATTTAGGACTAGATTCCGAATGGTCACGTGAGGAGGATATTGGCGATCCCGAGCTAAGTTTTGGACAAACCCGAGCTCCCGGTGGATCAGATTTCGACTGGTAAATACTTATAAATATAATAACAATATAGACCTATAATATTAGTAGATGAAATTATCCAATTTAGACAACGAAGATATTATTACATATTAGTGTAGTTGTTCATCGTTATGATTCAAAAATGAACCAATTTCATCCCAATCTGATGCAGTCCAAACAACGTCCAAACAATTTTCATCTTCTGTTTTTTTATCATTGTTGTTGTAATAATTATTATAATCATTCAAGGATCGAAAAGTAACACCAAACTTTATACCTAACCCAATTGTTGATTTTGATCCCATTAATAAAATTCCTACGTCTGCTTGTATCAATGCCAATAAGTCTGTAGAAGAATCTCCAACGTATACAACTAAATTATTATTACTATTTTGTTGTTGTTGTTGTTGCAATTTAAGTATTCGTTCCTTTTTCGCGATCGCGCCGGGAACAGTGAGCGATACTGTACCATTTTCGTCAACGGTATTAGACCATATGGGGATATCCTCGAAATTTAAAGAAGTAGTAGTAGTAGATTTCTTTGATTCTGATGATGATCTTTCATTACATAAAGGATTCAATACGACGGCTTCAATCAAGGTAGGACACCAATTAATACTTAATACTCCAATTCTCCAATTATTATTACTGCTCATACAAGTAGCGTGCCGTTGTAAGATAGAAATACATCCTGGCTGCAATTGAAGACTATCACGAAGATTTCCTTCGAATATAGGAACTTCGTCATGTTGTTGTTCTTCTTGTTTCTGTTGATAATGTTGTATCAATTCTAAAAGTTTATTATAACGAACACTTCCAAGTCCTTTCAAGATATTGGATTTGGTCACCTTTTCAGTGATTTCGGATGAAATACAATCTAATCGGTCGAGAGAATATTCTAGTTGCGAATGCAGATGATTATTATTGTTGTTGTTACCGACGTCTTCAACAGTAGATTCAGATTCGATCGATCCCTTTACCTCAACATATCGTTGAAAATATTCATTTTCAAGGTTCGTAAATATTGACAATCTTTCCATTAAATCTGGATCTTTTCTTTTCACGTGCTGTTCGTGTTCGTCGTCGTTATTGTCGTTATTTTGACTTTCAATGAGATACGCCAATCGAGGTAATAATGGAGTAGTATCTCGGATGGTACAAGTCCCATCGAAATCAACCACCAACCATCGTTCTTGCTGTTGACTCCTCCCCACCTTCGACGTTGTCAATGTCGTACTCGAAAGTGCAGCGACTGTTGCTGACGTTGCAGAGTAAGCATCGCTCATGCTGACGATAACGATCCAACACAATGCAGCTGCCACTACTTGTATTAGCTTTACTGTTGTTGTTCTGATTGGAATTCTACTTGTAGTGGTCCTATTAGCCAGGATACAACTGCAACGTTGCATACTTGTCTAATGACAATCGTTAGCTGCTCTTCCTTGATCGACGACACTACTCTACAAGTTTTTACTGACGATGAGTGTCATACTATTCCAGATACAGTAAACAGTTGAATAGTAGACTCGAAGATACAAAGCAATAGCCATCGGTTTAAAAAAAACAATAGAATTACAATTTACTACTATATAAACTTAAAAAGTCGCGAAAATAGATAGAACGACTATACCAACATGACAGCACCGCTTAACGTCTGCTCAGCGAAGTTAAGCATGTTCGGGCCCAGTTAGTACTACGGTGGGGGACCACGTTGGAATCCTGGGTGTTGTTCTCCTTTTTGTCTTTTTAATAATTTATTTTATTTTTTGTTCTATTAAAAACAAGAAGTCTCCCTTCCCACATTGAACATAGTCTAAATATTGGTCTACAGGAAGATAGACAAAGAAAAGTCCTGTGCATCACAATAGAAGTGAAACAGCCTGGTTAGTACTACAATGGGACAATGGGGGACCACGTTGGAATCCCAGGTGTTGTTCTCATTTTTGTCTTTATTTTTTTTTGAATCTTCTTATTCCTCCTCCTCTCTCTTACAATGTACAATATACATACAGTGTAACCACCCCTCACGTTCTATTATTCTTCATCTGGCAACCATTGGTTTGGATCTTTAACCGGAACAACTACAACAACAATTTTTAGTGCTTCTCTTCTTCTAAAGTGAAGCAAGTCAGTGTGAATGTGAAAGTCACTTATTAATACAGTGAATGAATGCAGGATACACAAGAGATATCTGCTATGCTGCACTGTTGATGGATGAAATTTGGTTGGATGGATGGATGGATGTGGATAACATGTTGCAGTATCTAAATTTTCATTACAAATAGTAGTAGAGATATTTCAGGACATTCTTGTTATGTGATGATGGTATGCATCCTTTGTTGTTGATGAGTTTGATCTTCTTCTTCCTATGCCATTACTTATAGTGATTTGTTGCTAACCAATACTACTAATAGATAGGCTTGCATCATCAATCAAACTCAATCTTACACACTAACAGATTCCTTCCCACACAAAGAAGATTCATTCGACGATTGGGATGGGGGTTACATTTTGAACATTACAGTAACTTAGAGAAAACTTGTTTGTTCTCCTGCTCAATTTTTCCGAGCGCGGAATATCAGGGAGGATGGCCCTGTACATTCAATAAGAGATACGATCAAAATCAAAATCAATCACGGCAATGCGAATGGCAAAATACAACTCAATACTCAATGTATCAATACTGTAACCTCTATCTTACAACTTCTGTAACATACTGCTGTTGAGGTAAAACTAAGGTTACTTTCTCTCTCTATCTCAACGCGTTTATGAAAATTGGCCGAGGCTTGTTAGAATAATTATTATGACTGTTACAGCCGAGGACTACGATCACAGCCGTAATAATAATAATAATAATAATGATACTAATGAAAACGACAATAATATGACAAACAGTATCAACACGACCAGCGGAACAGGCGGCACTTCATCATCATCGTCTACACCATCTTCATCTTCATCTTTGTTACGAGTTTTATGTCTTCACGATGAACGATCAAATTCATATGAATTAAGTCGAAAATTGGATTCATTAGGTGAACGTTTATATCAAAAACATGGTATTGATCTTGTCTTTGTCGATGGTCCATTAGTTGTTAATACAAATACGGCCGATGATAACACTATTGATGATACTACCAGTTGGAATCATAAAACGAGCACATCATCTGCCGGAGGAGAAAATGGCAACCGTTGGCGCCACCGTCATCCATTGCGAGCGTGGTGGGAGGAGGAAGATAAAAAGAATGTTCGAGTGAATCAGGAAGGAACGGAGGTAGGCAACGACGACGATGACAACGCCAACAAGAAGGATAAGCCTCAGTATGTTGGTTTGGATGCATCGTTGTTGCTGTTAAAACAGGTATATGCTGCCTCACCATTTTGGGGGATATTAGCGGTAGGACAAGCTGCTGGTGTTGCTGCATTATTACCTCTCTTACCATCCACAACCACGACGACAACAAATGATGATGGTACAACAACTACAAAACAAAAACATCAGCAACAACCTACATTTATGATATTTATAAATGGCAGTACGCTCATGGAAGAAGACGAATCTTTAACGGAACACTTAGATTTACCCTGCCTTCACCTATTTGGTACGTATGATATATCTTGATGGATATTATAATATGTGTAATAGAAAGATATCAACGATGTTGGTGAATGCGGTATTGAATATTATTATGATAGAGTGAACCAACGAATCAATGATAGAAGTATCGCAATATATTTAATATTCCTTACGTCTCCTAACTTTTGTTCCATCTATCTCCCCCCTCCCCCCAACTGCTACGACGCTCTCACCAAAATAATCGGCAGGAACGGATCCAACCGAGGAAACTGAAAGACTTGTTCGACAATTTGGTGGAGAGGTTATTCCAGATTTAGAAGGACTATATGGATCATCTGACGACGTCGATGTTAATGATGATGAAGAAGAACGATTTTTGTTTGATGGATCATCTGCATCGGCATCGGCATCGACAGTCGCTTTAAATAATCACATTGGACGATTCCTGGTAGCAAGAAAACGTGATCTACGAAAGAATTCTCGGGAGGTTGCCGTTTTAGCTTTAAGACATGAATTACATCGAACCGAAATAGAAGCTGCACAGCTCGTTGCACAACATATTGCTGAAAATCCTCCGGATGCATTAATGGCTGTTATTACTCCAAAGGATATGGGTGGTTTTCGTGATCGACGACGGGGACCAGATGAAGATGGTGGAGGTGCACCCTGCCCATCCGAATTTTTACTACATCGTGCCAAAAGAACCACAACAGTAAAAGCAACCGACGAGACGAAGACGACGACGACGACTGATGAAAACTCGTCAAGCAAAACATCATCGAATACAAACGATTCAGAAAAGAAGGGTGACGAAAGACAGGAAACAACATCACAACAACAACAACAACAACAACAACCGTCACGACACCATCCAAATCAACAACGATAAATGTAACACCATACGAACGATGCGATACAATAATAAGGGAAGGACTATCCAAGGAAAGAAAGAGAAAAATATACTACCGAATTAGAAAGACAAACATCTAGTAGTATATCAGTGATTATTACACTACCATCATGTTGAATTCTCTATTCAACCTGAAATGCCAATATACGAAAAAAGAGAAGGACACTTGATTGATTCAATAGAACAAAAACAAATAATGTCTACGACTACTTATGTAATTGCAGCGATGTCATCCTGCGAATGGCTATTTGAATACTCAACAATACACAAAGGAATATTGTACCCCCCCCCCCCCTTCTGACTGAAATCCTGGTTTTGGAATAAATGATTGAGCTATTGCAACCACTCCAACAACAAAAATTACGACCTGTTAACACGACCAATGTGATGTACTTCTCGATTCCTACAATTCCTATCTATTTTCTACTCTGGAAGAAAGCAATATCATACTTTTGAAAAAGTTAACAAATAATGCTGAATTGAAAACACGCCCTAATTTACAGGTAGACTCATTAAAATTCTATACAAGCGATAGTACTTCTATATCGTTATTTACTTTCAAGTAGTTGATGGAATACTGAATTAAAAACACTCCCTTGCTCATTGATATATTGAAGTCTATATAATCGATAGTACTTGTAGATCGCAATTTACGTTGTTTCTACTTATTCAACCTCCACCACCTCCACCACCATCACCTCCACCGCAACCTCCTCCGCCTCCACCACCATCGCCTCCACCACCTCCTCCGTAGTTTCCTCCACCAAAGCCACCATGACCACCACCAGCATTATCTCCTCCTCCATTGTACCCACCACCATGACTGTGCGTACCTCCTCCCCCGAAAAATCCACCGATACCCCACCTTCCGCCACCGACTTCTGTCCTTCCACCACCGACTTCTGTCCTTCCACCACCGACTTCTGTCCTTCCACCACCGACTTCTATATCGTTATTTCCGCCAACGGCAGCATCGCTTTGGCTGACATTGCGATTCGTATTAATATTCTGACGTCGAATGCAAAGGAAGACGCGACAAATTGTGCCTAATATGGTAAGAACTGCCACCACAAGGAAGATCCAGTTGACAAATGTATACGACCCGAAATCGAGATAATCCGTGGTGTAATTCATAGCATCGTCATTGAAATCTTCGGCGATTTGTTTGTTACTAGGAGTATCGTCGTTCATGTTGGTAAGACGGTCGTTGAAATCTTCGTAGATCTGTTTGTTATCGTCGTTCATTGTCGCATTCATGTTCCGTTTTTGTATTCGATAGATTAATTATGAGAATTATTATTTGTGTGCCCGTTGGTTATTTGCGATTGTAAAAAAATGAGACTTTGAAAGTTTTTGACTCACTCTCCACGCTCTTATATGTTAATTTTTCACCCGTTAGTCCCCTGCGCGTTTGCAGTTGCATGGACGGAGGAACTAGCGATCATTTTGGTTAATGTTTTGTAGGTTGCGTTCGAGGTTTTAATTTGAGACCCCCAGTCCAAAACCCCTTTGAGGATGTCCGTTGCGGGAATCGAAGCAAGAAATCGTGTCAATCCGTGAATGAAGTGAAAATGAAGATTTATACATCGACATAAAAAACAATGAAAGTAACTTACCGATTATGCGAAGAGATAAATAGCAATTAAAGGTTGTCCTCGTTGGTCATATATGTGGAAAAGGCCTATAATAAACGTATTGCACTACATTATATTTCAATCTACAATCTTCGTGTGTGATTTGAGTTGAGTTGAGTTGAGTTGAGTGTCGTGCCTAAGTTAAGTGTTATATTATAATATGATCTATTTTTGTTGGCATTTGTTTTTTTTCTGCCGAATAAGTTCAGATTCAATATCAAACAAACGAACAATTAATTCTTCATACGTTGTAACCCCAAAAGTCTCATACCCGTTATTGCCAACACGCTTCCCAACAAACCATTCATCCATCGCACCGCGAATATAGTAAACGACCGGAGGACGATTTGAAACCGATAACTATTAGTACGTGTGGTGTTGTCGATGCCGTCATTCTTGTTCTTTTTCTTATGTTTGTTGATAACGATGATGTTTGAAAATAACCACCTATCGATGAAAATCGGTTCTATAATCCCCTGAAGTAGCTGATACCGTATATTACTAACAACTGCCATGAAACATCCTGTATAGATTGAAGCGTAGAATACATTCACGGGAATCGTTTCGGTTCGATACGAAGGAATTAATATGGATCGTAATGCTATTATAACAGCAACTATTCCATATCCGACACCACTTGCTATAGTTCCTGCTCGAAAAAGTGCCGGGACCGGTGCCAAGAAGGATCCAAAACGTTGTTTCGTTGTTGGTACGGTCATCCCATCAGCCATGTATGGTTGAAAAAAATTAGTCGGTACCGGTAGACCAAAAACGATTGAATCTCCAGTAGTAGACGAAGTCGAAGACTTTGATGATTTTAATATCTTCCTGTCGTAGGATGCATCATCGTTGCTGTCAAGGGTTTTAGCAGTCCTCCACATGCTGAGTTGTTAAGAAATAGCAGAAAAAAAAAAATGGACACATCAGTCTTGGCTCGATGAAAAATGGAATAGTTTTTCTTCAAGACAGATATAATAGATCGATGCACGCACGAAAACAATCAGATTCCGTGAACGGTCCACAATGAAGTGACTCCCTTGCACGTACTACCAATAAACTCGTACAACACTTAATGTTCCAGAAGGCTTCGGCTTCGAATTGTCCATGGTATAATAGGTTATTCAAAAATTTGACATAGCTCTGGATATGGAATACTACACTTTCAGTATTTTCTCACTGCAAGTACACTAACATAAAACGTACCTATAATATTTACCAAAAATAGCTGCAAATATAGCCGGCAACACAAAATCTAATTCGGGTATTATCCTTGACACACCTCTACGATTCAATTCTGCCATTAATTGTGTCCCAGCTGCAACTATTATTTCTGTGATTGATTTACTAAAAAATGATGGATCAGCATTCACACGCCGATCATAGGCATTTTTCAATTGTAACTTCCACGGCGACGACGACGACGACGACGGCGACTCTTTTCGGTGGTCTTTTTCTTCTTTTTCATCATCATTTTTGTGGAAGACGTTGCTTTTGTTGTGAACGTTCCTGTACATTCCTCTATACCGATGATTCTGGTTCCTGGCACGACCGTTAGTAGCAGCAGTGCTGCTGCTGCTACTCGTAGAAGTAGTAAATGCGGCTACATGTTGATAGTAGCATCCTCCCGGAACGTAAAGTACAAGAGCGAGGATGATGACGCAGCAGTAACAAAAAGTCGAAAAACTACGACGACACCCCATCGTCGTCATCTCTTTTTATGCGGTTCTACCGTACGTACGTACGCGGTATTTCTTCTGTTTTATCTCGATGCCACTGCATCCTCTTTCCCGCTTCACCTCTTCTACAGTAATACATATACGACATATGAGAGAGTGTCGTCCTTGGTATCTATGCTACTGTACTCAGTTGGCATGGGTCAAATAGACAAGCTCGTCTGTGGTTAGGATCAAAAATTTGCTTCAGTTTTGGTTTGCAATCAATCGTACACGCTCCAGACCATATCTTCCGTGCCTTCTAGGATTTGAAAAAAAAATCGTAAATTAGCGAAAATTCGTATCCCCCAGCGCACGTCATCGATTCAAAGCTCATTTCGATTCTCGGCGTTATGATGAAAGCCGTTTGAAAATGAATCGCGCGCGCACTGGGGGATGCGAATTTTCGCTGATTTACGATTTTTTTGATGTTCCAGTCGTGTACATGACAAAGTAAAATTGAAATAGTTACGTCATCGGGCGCTGATACAGTACTAAAAACATAACAAATACTGTACCTCATTCCGCGATTGGCTCACACCACTAACTACCTGGTACTTCTTTAACAACACATCGGTCAGACTTTTGAGCACCAACCACAACACGAAGTTGAAAGTGTGGTTCTCAAATTTTCAGCCACATCCTCTCTCTCAGCTAACAATTTTTTTTTTGGAATACGGTATCGTCCCTTTCTACTGTAGCTGGATACCGCCTCATCGTCGTCAATTCGTGTTCTCTTTTCTAATCTCGATTATTGACGAAGAGCATAACAGCACAGTTATATACTGAGTACTATAGGCAAATACATTGTTTCTAGTCGGCTTATTAACATTCATATTGTCATACTCATTTACGAACAAACATAAATAGAAAGGAAAACAGAAACAAGAAATAGAATAAGAATAAGAAGCATTTAGCTGTGTAATCGACAACGACGACAACAACAACTACAGCATCAATATATAAAATAAAATAAAATGTGTGGTCCAACGATTGTTTCTACAGCTATAAATCCGGAAGAATCAGAATCGACATCATCATCATCATCCTCTGTCGATAATGCTGTTGGAAGCAAAGCTCCTCTCGATGTGGTATTGGAACAACCGAGTTTATTAAGTCGATACATGTGTGCATCGATTATGGTTACGATATTTGGTGTGTGGGGGAAAATTGCGTTCTTTGGTCATGGAAATGATGAATCAAATGCACCGGGGATCGGTTCTAAAATTCATAGTTGGAAAATTCCATTATCATTAACTGTTTCCTACCTATTTGCTTTGCCAATATTAAGGTTATTATCAAAAAAATATCTTTCACAAACAGTGGATGTTAAAACGCTACTCAAGGAAACTATGGTCATCTATAATTTTGGACAAGTTGTAGTGAATGGTTGGATGATCTACAGATTTATTGATGCGTTAGTTCATAAAGGCCATCCCTTCATTGGTGATTTGTACACAGTAAATAGTGGTGCAACTTTCGCTGTTTATATTCATTACATGGATAAATATCTTGAATTTTTTGATACCTTCTTTATGGTATTAAGAGGAAGAATGGATCAGGTAAGATATAGAGGGAGAAAGTGAGAAAAAAAATTGGAAAAAGGAAGAACCGAATATGCTTACGACAATACTGTCGATGACGTTCATCACTAGAAGATAGTAGGTCGATTTTCCTTTGTCTTTCCTCCTCTAACGTAATTCCTACATTATTTTCCCCTCCTTTTTTAAATTCATCAGGTGTCCTTCCTTCACATTTACCATCATGTTTCTATTGCATGGGCCTGGTGGTTTGCAATGGTATGCTATCCCGGTGGTGATGCGTACTTTGGTGCATTATTAAATTCATGTATACATGTTATGATGTATTCGTATTATACATTAAGCTTGTTGAAATTTAGTTGTCCGTGGAAACGATATTTGACACAAGCCCAATTACTTCAATTTACATCAGTTGTCGTGTACACAGCAATATCATTTGTTATTGTATACCGTGCAGGTAATGCGCAACCCAAACATTATGCATGCTTTGTTGTACAAACCTTTGAAATGGTTAGTTTATTTTTCTTGTTTATGCGATTCTATTCGAATGCATACGCCAAGAAGAGAAAAGAACAACAACAAAAGTTGTCATCGTCATCAAATGCAAGCGCATCATCGGAGGATGGATCAATTCCCGAACAGACATCGATATCTTCAGAATCCAGCGAAGAGGCAGCATCAACCAAAAAATCCTCTGGAAAAGTCAAAAAGGATTTATAATTCCTTTTCGTTTTTTCTGAAGAGTGTATTATTTCTTCTGAAGAAGAAACGCTCCATTTCGTTCAACAACTCAGATCAATATATATATATATATATACAAATCGCTACTGCATGGAGTCACTTTATACAAATATAGAGAATCAGATACGGAATTTGCTGAAATTCCATCAATGACGGGTTTAGTCTGACGTCAAAAACGCACACATACACATACACTCGCATGCTCTCTATCAACTACTGAAATGAGGATCATTATGATATTGTCTAAAATATAGATTAAGGAAAAAATTACTGCTAAGCATTTAAAATTTAAACCAGTATTATTAAGAAGAGCCTTTCGAAGCGAAAGATTTCCATTCGACCTTTGTCGTATATATGCAATTTATTTAATGGCAAAAGTTTTATGTACGACTACTTCTTTATGCAACTTTTGCACCACATTCCCCGCGAAAAACAAACCTACACGATCAATGATGATAGCTTTTTGATAGATGCTGCTGTGTCAACTTCTTCTGCTCGTCAAAGTTGTTGTTCTTTTTATTCGCTACAAATAAATTTCTTATTGAGAGAGAATGATTGTGTTATTATATGATGCCTGCCAATTTGTTCATTTTAGACATCTTTGGAGATATTTATGTGCAATGACAATACATGAAATGATAATGTATGTGACATACATAACACCCATCTTATTTAAAAATACATGTTATTGTACAGTGTGTCATGTATGGAAGAATATCAATTGTGTGCGACAACGGTGCAGGCAATGATAATGTATATGTGACACATAACAACTGCCTAATAGAAATACATGTTATTGTACAGCAGTGTAGAAGCAAGAGTAGGTTCATCTACACGGAATAATTCAAATTGTGTGCAACAACATTGCATGCGATGATGATGATGTATGCGACATATAACAATCATTGAATATAAATACATGTTGTTATAAAGTACAACTATAGAATAGATGCATGTGTTGCATGAGTATAGAATGACACATAGTATAATGTAACACATGGATCGGATTTTATTAGATATTGAAGTATGCAACTTCTTGCAGTATTAAAAGAGACATTCTTCTACCATTGTTACTCTTGTTTCATATAATAAATCAAAATATAATTTGCTGCCGAACCCAACGCTAAAAACACAGCTGTGTTCAAACCTACTACAAAGTAGATTATGCCATCCCCAAAGGATGTGAATGGCGGAAATGTGTCTGTCTTTCAAAAAGGAGCATACTAATGAGTGAATACCCCAACAACAAACAATATTTGCTGTACTCTTACTTTATCAGAAAATACGGTCCTCAATCTGGCTACGGACCATTGAACATAAACCCAATCTGGCGACGGATTTTTTAATCTGTTTTCCTTATCACCTAAACGTTGATCGCGCACGTTATAAAAATGTTAATTATAGTTATTTCATCGTATGTGATCATCGCAAACTCTGTATTCCACGTGCCTATTGTCATTTGTTTCACTTCTGTAATTTTCGCGCCAAGTACTTGTTATTTCATCCTTCGTATGCGATTATCGCCAACTTCATGATTTTATGTGCCTACTGTACCGTGGCCTACCGTATCTGTCATTTGTCATTGCCACCCTTTTCCGTTTTCGCGTCAGTATTAGGAGCATTTTTATTGCCTGCAACATTTGTGTATCATTGACATAAAGTTTTTCTATCCAAGAGACATCGTCTCTCATTCAATCAAAGATGGTTGTTGACAACAATGCCCCACAGGGTGACACTTCTGCTGCTAGCAGCATCTTCCGGAAAAAGTTTCAGGATAGGAATAATCAGTTTCATGAACAACAAAGGCTTCAGCTCGAGGAGTTCAACGCCCAGCAACAGAAGCTGCTGCTCCAAGAGCTTCAGGACAAGCACCATCAGGTGGACAAACAAGATTTACACCTGCAATCACAGGAGGACCCACCATCTAATACTGTCGAGGACAGCAATATTTGCAGTTTTCGTGGAAGTGATAGTAACGGTGACAAACATCAGGTTGCAATTCTCGGAACTACAAAGATGAATGTCGCAGTATCATCGGACGTGACAAAGGTCGCCTCAACGACAATGAATTCAAAACATGCTATGACGGAACTTACTCAACCCACCTCTGTTGCATTGGAAATAGAACCGAGTGAGGGCATCGTATCATCGTCGTCTCCATGTGTAGATGAGTTAGATCATAGCAAAGATGACTGGATTGACAAGACTCTTGCAGACGACGAACACAAACGACAATGCGAGTTGTCCGATTCGGATGACGACGTCACTTCAGTGAATAAACCAGATCCAGTCGATGGCGACATTTCCTTTGGGCAACTCCAAACGCCTCAGTCCTTCCAGAAAGTACAACAACTTACTCCTGGATCTGGCATTGCCACGGATAATTTACAAATGATCATGGATCCTCCTCACGACATCGCTGATTATGATGAGGATCACGGCAACAATAACATTGAGGAAGAACCTCAAGGAGATAAAGACGAGGAAGTTCAAGAGCCACTACAAGCACAACAACCTGAAGCTGGCAACAATAACCTCAAGAACCATGAGGAAGAACCTCAAGGAGATAAAGACGAGGAAGTTCAAGAGCCACTACAAGCACAACAACCTGAAGCTGGCAACAATAACCTCAAGAACCATGAGGAAGAACCTCAAGAAGCTAAAGACGACGAAGTTCAAAATCGACCACAAGAAGAATATGAAGTTTCGACGGTGTGTGAAGACGATGACAGAGAAGATCAAGAGCAACAACAAGAAGAACAACCTGTTGACTCGTCAACGAGAGAAACTATTACAGAAGGGGCAGAGAAAGTACGCAAATTAGCTGGTGCGCGTTTTAATGATTTCGATTCAGGTGGATTAAACAAGCCTGCGAACGATGACATCTTCTACGATATCTTCCCCAATCCAATGCATACCATGTGCGAGTTAAAAGTTAGACAGATCGAAGCAGACCATTTGCTACAAATAGCTAAAATCTATGCATACCGCAATTACGGAATAACCAAACTGGTATGGAAAGGTGGTCGTAGCGGTGCAACTAGGATCTACGGGTGCAAAAAGTGTGATTTCGAAATGCATTTCGTTAAGGTCGAAAACACCAATAAATTTATATTAACCCAGAATGAAACTCACGAGAAGTGGAAAAATGCCTCTTTCCATCGAACAACGTGCCAAAAGCATGAAATATCAACCTGTACTACAAATGCCATCAAAGATACGCATATTGTTTTGAACCATCCGGATTTCTTAAAATCCTTCAAGCTATTTTTAGGTGACGATCCGATTCAAGCGGTTCATATAAAGACTGATGCCATATGTACTTTGATAGAAAATGAATTCAAAACCAAATACAAGCATAATGTCGGTTTTGGTGTACCGACCTGGAGCAAAATCGTTAACACCATGATCGATATTCTACATCGGAAAGCGGCGCTTCAGTATGCATTCTTGCCCGAGTTTTTGCTCGAACTCATCGACAAAAACGACGAAGTGTCCGTAATGCTTCAAACAGACGAAGATGGCCGATTCCTCCGGTTGTTTGTTGGTTTACCAGCTGCACTACGTGTTGGAGAACTCACCGTTCCTTACTACGTTGCAGACTGTTTTCACTACAAGTGCTCCTCCTACGACGGCGCTATGTTTGCCATTGTTTCAAAGAATGGTTACGGTGAGACAGTGCTATTGGCCATAGCTATTATACCGATAGAAAAAACAAGACATCTTGGTTGGTGTATTGAGTGTTGTGTCCGACACGGTATGACGTTTACTTTCCCGTTGTTTACCAATCAAGGTCCCCTTCTTGCGACTGCATCTGCCTTATTTCTTCATGCGGATAGTTATTATCTGCTCATCCATCTTAATATTAGGATATGTGTAATTCATTTTATTCGTGGTGCAAACCACCAAAACAACATAAAAGAAATCGAAGGTACCATATCTAATTATGTGAACCAGGCAAGCCGAGCATTCAATCAAGCAGAGTTCTTCAGCATTATATTACAAATGGTGAGGTCCATTGTTGCCAGTATCAACGAAACTGCTTTGGTTAATGCCATCGACATTGCCTTGTACCTGTTGAAGGTTGACCCAGTTCATTGGTGTGTTTTTCCCAACATTCCTATGTTTGATCAATCTGCTTTCGATGAACAACTATCGACTGTGATTTCAGACCTATATTTTGTCCGAAACGTTTCAATCCATTCGAAAACACATTTGCAATCTGCAGATGATGATGAATTACACTTGCTAAATGTCTGTTGGGAAATGACAGAAAGCCAAATCGCTGCTTTGAAAAACAATGGAGAAAAAAAAAATCTAAAGCCGAAAGATCCAATTCGGGGTTTTTGGAATTGGACCACCAACATTGTTGAGGGTGCATCTCTGGCTACAAAGAGTATTGGTGCTCGTTATCAGCCGCCACACACCTCGATAAGGAACGTCCTGAAATACGCTGCCACTCAAACAAGACGGCTGACCGAAAATATTACCAAATCCCAAGACGTAGGAAACTATCTAACCAAAGTTGGTATGCGGATTAAAAGTGACATCGGTAACCAGGAACCAGTTACAAGTATTATTTCCATTCAAAATGACCTACCAGAGGATACCGCTTGTGCCGATCATGGCGATAATTCCCGTATTAAGTCTACCAGATGTCGATTGCAGGGTGAAAGTTCCTCTTGGACAACCATTGTTTCATATGGGCATGCATTTCCACCATCTATTCGTTCTGTCTGCGAGATCCATATGATGATGTATGATGTAAACTGCCCGTGTAAATGTGTAATCCATATTTTTGAAAAGTCTAAATCATTTGTATCGGTGGGCGGTGTAACAGTCCCTGATTTTGCACCCGAATACCCTGAGTTCGGGCGTGGTTTATTTAAACACGTATTCCCCAGATGCTTTCAGGTAGATGATGCAATGCACGATGAATCCGTCCGAGCTCAGATAATCGTTCCAACTACACAGGATGGTGGTCATAAATTCTTTCCCGTTACACCTATTGACATTTATGGCAACCGTGTGCATTCAGCACCAAATTTGTTGGTTCCACCTAAATTTACTGCCAAGTATTATCTTAACAATCCACGCATAATGTCTACAGGAGAAAGAGGTTATTTTAATTTTCGTGGAACTTACAGGAGAATGAAAGGACGATCTGGCCATCGTGAAAGTAGCGGTAGATTCTTTTGTCAGTATACGAGTGCCATGTCAGCTAGGAATGCAGTCCACCTCACCAACCCTACCGAAATCATCAGTAGTCATGCATCTCCGGATGTAGTTGTGGACGATACGAATATAAGGAAAAGTCACTGTTGTAGACATTGCGGAAAAGAAGGACATACCGTAAATGATTGTGAAGCGTTTCATACGTTTGATCAGGGCATCGTTTGCGATGATGATCCATCGATGGCTCAAGGTCACTACTTAGTATATCATACACCAAATAAGGTGTCCACTGAATACTTACCATATGCAAGTGAATTAGCTAAGCCTCCTACTGTGGAATTGGTAGCACCTTCCACTTCTTCTGTTGCCGGCGATGGTTACGACTATCTATTTTTGTCGAGGAGCCTTCCCGGGGATGTAATTGATCAGGCGCTTGATCAAGGCCGTAGGCCAAAAGAAAAATCAGTTAGAAAAAAAAGAAATAAAGATCCCCTGGAAAGTCGATTGAGAGCTTTTGAGATTAGAACTAACCACCGTCCTACCAGTTCTTTATACCCAGGTGTCAACATGATTGAATTGAAGGGGGAATTCAGGAGAAGAAAGCAATTTAAAACCAGATTTGTTCGGGTGGGCGACCTTATTTCAAAAAGCAAGAGAGTTACATTGGCCGAAGAATTATTTATACTACGAGCTAACGAAATTGAAAATCATAACTTCAACGAAGCTGTCGACGTTGTTGAAATTACCACTGCCGTTTGTCCACCAGAACCACCACCACCGCTTACTGAACCTGATTCTTATACTAGCTCCGACGACAATTACATTGGCAATGTAACCACTTGTGTTTTATCTCGTTCAACCACATTTGCATCCTCCCCGTCGATGTATTTTGTACGTGATATGATTAGGTTGATTCCTCATCTAACGGATTGTTCCTTCAACACAAGTCCGAACCACAATAATACGGGCAATAATACGGGCAGTCGTCCGTTTAACCAACTCACTCGAGATTCCGAAGAAGGTGACGACGGCAATAATAATATGGGCAGTCGTCCGTTCAACCAACTCTCTCAAGATTCCCAAGAAGGTCACGACGCCATTATTTGTACGCCGATGACGCAATTGGAGAATCCTCTGTCGACTCAAGAGGTTCGGCACAATTCCGATGACGAAGTAATTGACGTCGACGGTCTGAGTGATTGTTCCGACTCGGACGAACATGATGATGTTGAAATAAGTATGGAAACCATCCCTCTGTTGCACTGCATTGAAGGACTGAAATCTTATGATGTCCGGGAACATCAGTGTTTGATTCTGTGTAATTTAAGTGATAAGCCTCCTTCGTTTACATTCCGAAGGGACTTCGCAAATTCCAAGTCTAAGAACAAGTCTACGATCAGGATCCCTTTAAAAGACACCTTCATATTGTTTTCAGCCGATACGAACCCTCCTTTCTTTCGCTTTCAATACGCTAAGGGGACAAGTAAGATTTGCACTCTGTTCTTTTCCAAAGTACATCTTGACTCAGCGCTCCAAATGGTTTTCAATATCGGAGGTGATAAATTTGCAGGGCCGTTGCCAACGGTAACGGAAAAGATCCTCCAGCTGCTACCATCTACCTGTGTGACGGAATCTAAATTTAGCTACGAGGAGTCCTCTGAACAAGATGTTTTTATTCCTGCAAATGGAAAACATAAATTGCTGTTTATTTATCCATTAATTGTGTCCAAGCTGTCATTGAATGATGTTACTACGGGTTTAAGTATATATTTTACAGACTTCCCATTTGATAAGCCATTGGTCGAACCTTTAGATGCTTACAAAAAATCTGGAAGAAGAGGCCACCTTACCTCATCTAGTTCTAGTTTTAATGAGGTGGTCAGTAGGGTTACTCCCCACATGGATCACTATCATGCTTTGGATGATACAGAGTGGTTGATGGATACCAACGTAGATTTTTACATGCTGTGGCTCACACGGAATTGCACCAAAACACTTGACGCTTATTTCATGCCCAGATCGATATATGATCAGATTGATTTGAAAGGACCGAAAGCTGTGGTTAATATATTGAAAGCGAACAAGATCAATCTGGATGCAAAGTTAATATTTGTGCCTGTATGCCTGTCTGGACACTGGACGCTGATCGTTATCGTTCATCACACGGACATTGATGACTACCTTACTCGGAAACAATCAAGGGCAAAGCTGGATACATCTCGTTCCTTTCCATGTTTCTTATATTTTGATTCGCTTGGTTTTAATAGCTCAAATGCAAAATCTATACGAACGAAACTGTTAAGTTTACTCGCGGCCTGGAGAGAGGATCAAAATCTGGAGAGAGGAATGGTCGACATCGCCGATAATAATAATAATAATAATAACCCTTTCGTCGGATCACCCCGAAAAATCATGCCCCTGTGCGTAATTAAAGGTGTGTACTCATAGCTGACAAATATCAGCCATTTTCCCCGTTGCATCTACAATTTCATTCAGATAATGTCTAATCGGACTTGTCAACTCATTCATTTTTTTCCTGTTCGCACTCCTGTTATTATTAAATATTTATTACAGTACCACATCAGCCTAATGGTAATGATTGTGGAGTATTTGTATGTTTCTTTGCATATGCTTTGTACAAATTCGTCATTGATACCAGTTATAAATTTCCAATGGATGATGCTGTTTCGGACACAGCCAAACTTGGTAACCAAATATTAAGGAATTGCTTTCCGGTAATGTCGTCATCCTCTGCATTCGCTGCCATCGAAGAGGACCCCGCTTACGCACAATTATTTCGGAAAGAAATGCAACGTTTATATACTAAGTTGCATCGATTATATCTTTCAGTTGTACAGGTGCAGAAAAAAAAGAAAGCCGCACTCAAAACTAATTCTGACGCCCATGCTGCTTCAACGACACAAGAACCTAATCATTCGAGTACAGCTAATGTCGCAGTAAATGATGTCGCAGTGGAAGCACAAGAAGAAGAAGATAAAGATCAAGACGAAGATCAAGAAGAAGAACCAACAGATGAAGTATTACGATCACATATTAAACGATTAATTCCATTAGTGAATTTACAATATACTGGTGTGAAAGCATTTACTAAATTATTATCAAAAGAATGTGGTGGTGCTAATCTGAAACCACGTTCAAAATTTATTGAACAAGCATTATCGGATGCGATTAATGCAATGGATGAATCGGAATCGGAAGATGAATCGGAAGATCAAGAAGAAGAACCAACAGATGAAGTATTACGATCACATATTAAACGATTAATTCCATTAGTGAATTTACAACATACTAATTGGAAAGCATTTAAAAAATTATTATCAAAAGAATGTGGTGGTGCAAATCTGAAACCACGTTCAAAATTTATTAAACAAGCATTATCGGATGCGATTAATGCAATGGATGAATCGGAATCGGAAGATGAAAAACCAGAAAAGAAAAAAAGAGCCACAGGATTATTAATGAAAAAAGAAATTTCATCAGAACTTGCCTCATTCATGGGAATATCATCCCCAGTCGTTGCTCTATCTGAAGATCAAGATATCGTAGCTCCCATCGTCCTCAACGAAGATGCTAGCGGTTTCTGCGACAGTGACAGTGACAATGAAATTCCTACTTCACCTCACAATACTAGGTTTGCTATGAAAAAACGAAAATTAGCTGAGGAAAGAAACGCTGTTTGTCCTGATGGTCTTGCGGTGGACATTAATCCGCCAGTCGTTGCTCTAGCTGAAGATCAAGACATCGTAGCTCCCATCGTCCTCAACGAAGATGCTGGCGGTTACTGCGACAGTGACAGTGACGATGAAATTTCTACTTCACCTCACAATACTAGGTTTGCTATGAAAAAACGAAAATTAGCTGAGGAAAGAAACGCTGTTTGTCCTGATGCCAAAAGGAAGAAGGCTCAGGAACTAGTGGAATCCTTGCTCCAAGGTTCGAAAGAAGCAGTGAAACGTCAAGATCGGATGGATAAAATTGATGAGCGCAATAGCTTATTGGGTGTTGTAAACATTCAAGAATCCACTAATGATCCAAAACTATTCACTAGAAGAAATCCAGAAAATGTTCAACGCAGTCTCCTAAATTATGTTAACGAGGAACAACCAGAACGACTTTGCAATTTGACTACTTATGCTGAGTCTCTTGCGTCCATTAAATCACAACCTCGAGACGAGTTGATAGAGGGTAATCGACAAAGAATGATCGCCCTTATAAAGAAATGGGGTGACGGTAGAACAAACCCTTACCGTAAATCAGAAAGAGATAGTATTTGCGATGTACTATATAATATTAAAAGGTATCAAATATCACCCTCAAAAGAATTAGAGATTCCAGATCTATTTAAGTATTTTACGGAACGTATAAATCGAAGTCGAAGCGGTGCAGAAATATCGCCAGACCAACTGGACGATCTTATGGACAAGTATGGGCCTTTCAGTGAGATCGCAAAAACACCAAGAAGGAGTCCACGAGGCCAACGTAAATCATCACCAAAAGTTGTAACTTAACTCAGCAAACTAACGTTAATAGTTAATTATTTTTAAAGTAAAACAGTCCGTCAGTCACTCGTGCATGTTTCGTACGCTACCACAAATGCATGCAAAGTAACTACAGATAATAATGCCATTCGTGCATGTTTGTACTCAGATTCACAATCATAATTTTTATTATTTACATTTATTAAAAAAATATCTCTTTATGCGCACAGTTTACTAGCAAAACATTACTCCAGTCGTGCATGTTTGTACTCAGATTAACATAACAATATTATTGTTTTCACCAAAAAAAAAATCCACAACTGTGAATGAAAACAGTGCCTGGCTAGCGTAGGTACTAGTGCGTAGTGGGTATTCTCACGCATATGCTTTTGTGTTTGGCGTAGTATTTATTATATAGTAATAGTTTGTCTATTGTCATAAAATTACTTTCCACCAATTGTTTTTGCACCCAACCTATAATTTCCTATTATTTGATTTGATTTGATTGGTATTCCGTTCCATTTTGTTATAATGTCCGAAGATAGTTCTAATCCTAACTGTGATTCCCCCGTCCTAAATGAAACGACTAATTCATTGATTACATCCTCTACGGATACTGTCTACGTAAAATCATATTTCCGAAGACGATCTAAATCGGTCCATTCGAATCCTAAGCATTCTGTACGTCCCCACCTAATGGACCCGGCAACTTTCAAACAGGTTTTGAATACTCAGAAAGAAAATTTGGCGGAAGTCAAAGAACGTCAGAGATGTAACACAAGCATCCTGCATCACAAACACGAGTGGAAGACTTTTTTTTCTAACAAAAAAAAAAGAAGAAGAGCAAAACCTCGGTTTGTCTGGCAAACAAAACAAATTAATCAGAACAAGGCTGAAATGGAGTTCATCAAATCAATCAACAACCTAAAAATACCAATGGAAACTGATTTTATCTGTGATAAAATTCAGAAGAATGCTACGAAATCTGATCATGAAGTTGTAGTTAATCGTGATTTGGTCCCAATGACCGAGACAAGGATGGACGTTGACAACTTTGACGATGGTCCTGATTTTGAGTCAGAACCAGAAGGTGACGACTCAATGACGATTTCTTCTTTGAGAGAGAGTCCAACTCAGCTATTCGGAGATTCCGACCATGTGGATGACGACGAAGGTGAATTTCTGTTTGAATAGAAAAATCCATCAGCAATTGCAGATTGGATAATATTGGATAATATTTGATGGTTTATAGATAATATTGGATAATATTGGATGGTTTATAGACTCGTAGTTTTAAACATGATATTGCTGTTCCTTGTTAATATATAATAATAATAAAATATTCTTAAAAATCGTATTTCTATCCATTTTAGGTCTTGGTATTAACTGGTTTAATGAGGTACGGACCATCCTCATGAAAGCTGAGGGTTCCGTGAATTCCATTATCCTCAATTTGTTGTACGATCCTTATGTTCGTTGAGGGTATCCATGCATCTCGTTAACAGTGTTAATGAGGAAAGTTATATGTCTCCAATTTTTGTTGTACCATCCTCATCATAGCTGAGGGTTCCGGGCCTTCCTTTATCAATGTATCGGACGTTTCGCCAAGGTGATTCGTATTTAGTCCGTCTGAGTTTACGATGCATTATTTCAAATTTGTTGTACTGTACGATCCTCATGAAAGTTGAGAGTTCCATGCATCTGATTGTCATTGTTAATGTGGATGATAGGTTTATCATATCACGCGTAAAAAGTACCAGTTGCTCGGATGGAAGATATTCCCATTTACCCATTGCTTAGCGTTGCGTGTTATGGCAGTTACAGTTTTACGGTTCGCCGAGAACACTGTTTCCGTCAACACTGACGGAAACAGTGTTCTCGGCGAACCCCGAAGCAGTTAATTTTAACCAATTAGAACATTCTGCCGTTTGAATAATATTTGCCGTTACACTCTGCTTTGTCGCGCGTAAAAAGTAACAGTTGCTCGGATGGAAGATATTCCCATTTACCTATTGGGTAGTTTTGCGTGGTATTATCAATCAACTCGGCGAACCACAAAGCAACTTATTTTAACCTGTTTCCGTCAACACTGACGGAAACAGTGTTCTCGGCGAACCCCGAAGCAGTTAATTTTAACCAATTAGAACATTCTGCCGTTTGAATAATATTTGCCGTTACACTCTGCTTTGTCGCGCGTAAAAAGTAACAGTTGCTCGGATGGAAGATATTCCCATTTACCTATTGGGTAGTTTTGCGTGGTATTATCAATCAACTCGGCGAACCACAAAGCAACTTATTTTAACCAATTAGAACATTTTGCCGTTACCGTTTGTTATCATTCATACATTGGTGTCAATGTGGAGTTGGTATCAGTAGCCAAGAAGGTAGATATACCGTTTTACCTTGTGCCTAGTTTTGCGTGTTATTTTTTATTAGCTAATCGGATGGTTGGTCGACTTCGGTCAAGTATGGATGTCGATGTCGAAACCATGGTGGTACATGACTATGAAAATGGAGCAGCAATACCGATAAAAGGGGAACTGTTCCATGTTAGCTACTTATGTATTTTGCTCGTTGTTTGCATGTTGTCCGTTAGTCGTATATCACACATACCGTGGAAATTCATACCTCATACCGTGGAAATTCATACCTCATACCGAGGAAACTCAAACCTCAACAAAACATGTAACATTACGTCTTCCGTTGTAATGTGCGATAGTTCCACGATGAAATCAAATTTCTAGTGTCGATTCTTCCGATAATAACGTTACCAAGCACACATTTGGTACCGGTAGCTCATAAAATCTGAATGGAACACAAAACAACACAAAACTAAATAAACTATAATTGCTATTCATACACACAATGGCATTACCAGATTTTCCTGAATACCCTCACGGAAAATTCGTAGTAGCAGCCGCCGCAAAAGGAGCAATTATGAATTCAGTTCAAGCCCGTTGTGCAAAGGCGGCAAAGGCGGCAAAGAATCAAACCGAAAACAAGAAGAAAAAGAAGACAAAGAAAAAGCAATTAGCATCGGCAAGGGAGGCCGAGGGCAAGGGAGAGGAAGAGGTGGAGGAAAAGGAAGGAGACCCTCCTTTCGGTATGAATGCT
This sequence comes from Fragilariopsis cylindrus CCMP1102, assembly GCA_900095095.1. NCBI lineage: Eukaryota > Bacillariophyta > Bacillariophyceae > Bacillariales > Bacillariaceae > Fragilariopsis > Fragilariopsis cylindrus. The sequence continues at coordinate 63,521 of FMBT01000448.1, forward strand.
GATCATGGCTATAATACTTTGTACACACTAGGTACGACAATCGCTTCATGTACTTGGTCAATTTTGTCTACTGATGTTTCTGTTGCTGTTGCGGTCTTTGTTGTTCTTGGTACTGTTTGTTGTGATCAATTTTGCTGAGGTGGTTTTATTTTTCTTCTTCTTGCTTTCGGGATGTGCTTTTCTTCTTCTACGACTTGCTCACACCAATTTTTACGTATTGATTTTATAGCGGAACCACATTTGACTTGCGATCGTTGTCTAAAAACACACCCTACACGTCAGAAAATGTTAAAGTGCAGATGTTCGATGATGATGCCGTTAGCATCTTTACCAGTATTGCATTACGTCTCACCACCACCAATCTTAAGGGAAAAAAAAAAAAATGGATTGAAACCCGATGCGAATGTGGGTGTGACGCCTCACGTTCAATTTTTCTCCCATGATGTTATCAATAAGGATGAGGCTAAAGACGACGATTCGGATAACGATGAGTTTTTGGTTCCTTCTGAGGAGGAGGAGGAGGAGGAGGATGGTCCTCCAAAAACATGCAAGCATAGGTCACCACCCAAATCTGATGAGAATTCTCATACCTTAGCTACTTCTATGAGTACCGGCCGCCGTACGCGTTCTTTTACGAGTGCACACAGACGAACGACGCGTTCTGGTAAGAGTGCCACCACTTCCAATCAAGGCACGGGAACAAAGCAGAACCGCAAGAAGCGTACACCACCACAAATTGATGACACGCAAGGCAGTGCAAAAAAGAAGAAAGAGAGTAGTGGGGGTAGTGCACACAGACGAATGACGCGTTCTGGTAAGAGTGCCACCACTTCCAATCAAGGCACGGGAACAAAGCAGAACCGCAAGAATCGTCCACCACCACAAATTGATGACACGCAAGGCAGTGCAAAAAAGAAGAAAAAGAGTAGTGGGGGTAGTGGACCTAGGAGATTAGTCAGTTCTCATCCAGCTACACAGGCACAAGTAAAGTGCGAAACATCAGAAAGGGTATTGTATTCAGCTTTGAATAGGTTTGTAAAGGCTCAATCCATTTTAACGCCCAGTTCAGAAAAATACCGGAAAAAATTTGAAAAAGTTCAAGCAATCGCGATTGTTATCGACGAAATGGTACAGGAACCAAATCTGGTTCAGGATGATATATATAGTAGGGAAATTCCACAGGTGAATTTCATCGCGCCAAATAATATGACACAGGATAATTTGGGCCGTTTGCTAGTTAGATATGGGAATGCATTGCAAGGGCTTAATGCTGATGTAGGATTCGAAGTTTTCTTTACCAATTCGGGCAAAAAACAATCCGCAACTGAAGTTTTGGATAATTTGTATGGTGCAGACGCAAACTTGGAACAAAAGTATGGTCCTAAGTCCAAAAAAAACCCAAAGCAGGAACACCAGCAGCAAAGAAAGTTTCTAAGATCCAGAACTTAAAGAAGAGACCTTCTCCTAAAGCCAAAGCCAAATCACCTGCGAAGAAGAAAGTAGCAGTAGCAAAGAAAAAGACCTTGGAAGTTGAATCGGAAGAATTGACGGACTGGGATGAGGATTCTTGGTCAGAGCTGGATTCGTCCGATGCGGAAATGGCTCACCCTCCAGCTCCAGCTCCAGTTGCAAAACGCGCAACCCGTGTTAGAGCGAAAAAGGCGACCACATATAACTACGAAGAAGATGACGATGATTCTTTCATCGACGATTCTTCTATCGACTAATTTGATTCGGACGATGAAGATAATTGAATACAAGACTTTAGAAACATGTCTAATCGTATTCTATAGAGACAAATAAATTACATTTACATAATCATCCGTGTCTACATCAGTAAAATAAATTAACGTTTGTGTATACAACAATACTGGCTTAACATTTTCCTACATACAATCAGTGAAATTATCTATTAAGAATCTTCATGTATCTTAAAAGGGTTTTTTGACGTGCTAGACCCACCTTACAGCTTGCCTTCCAGTTCTCATCTTCGTCCCAAACTTCTGTACTTACGTACCGAAAATGAGAACTGACAGGTAGCAGACCGAAATCCCTCCTATTCGAAAATAACCCGTACAACGCCTCTTCTGCGATATGGTAGAACGGTTCAAATTGCTCTGGGGCGTTACTTAGAGGGAATTCATACTTACGATTATTCAAACAAAGCTTGCTCGATCCGCAAAAAGCACCTCCTGTTTTCTGGCTCGTAATAACTAGCTTGCAAAGCCAGCTCTCTACATCGGCTTCCCAAACCGGGGCATCGTTGATTTTTGATACTACGATTCCATTTTTAAGATACAACCCCAACGTATCCAACAGATATTGATTTTTTTTTTGGGTCAGTGCCGTCAAAATTTTCTTAGTTAATGTCACTAATTTATCGCTTGCATTTTTCACTGTCGTTGAACCTACAATCATATCTAATCCTTTCTGTCCGTAACTACCAAAGTGGATTTTGTTTTTTTTCTTGTCGTAATGTATTGCGTCGTGAAACAATTCGTTCATATCACATGCAATCTGATGGCCGACAAATTTGCAATGCTTTTTCTCCGTTGCACCAATTTTTCTCTGATTGTAGCCATTACTTTCTAGTAAATTAGATAAAAGTAGAACCAGGTCGGTGTAATTAAAACCATTCTGTTTGCCTATGTTTCTACATTCCATCAGATAGGAACGCAAGTCACGCTTCACTGCTTCTAGAAACGATACATATTCTTGCACTGTACCGTACGCTGCATCACACAGACTACGATCATATAGCACAGTTACGAATCGCTCCATACCGTGTGCTCCCCTCTTAATCTTTTCAAGCATAAACCTCATGAAAGCATCCCATTTACAACTTGTTGAAGGAAGATCGAATTCGTCACATATAATATCTTCGCCTTTATAATATTGATGGAACAATTGAAACAATAAGGTACCTCCTGTTGTACGAACAACCATAATTGCCATCATTATGAACAGCATCTCGTCGGGTTGTTTTATCGATGAAATAGAACGCCTAACATACCGGCCGGTAGATTGATCTTTCACACCAAGTTCTGTAATTATCATCATAGTAGGAATGTGGTAACAGCGAGAAACATTGGGGATTGGATAAGTCCCATTCACCATTCCGACCTCAAGCAATGGTAAGTATGATACTCCATTCGGATTTACTGAATATTGTTTCATTCGCGCAAACGAAGCCAACGAAATGCGAGCTATTTGTGCAATAAGTTCCTCGATAGTAACTAAATCCTTTTTCCCGCTATTATTTTTGTGAATGCTCGAAGAAACTTTATCCCTTTCTTTCAGTTCATTCGTTATCCACTTATTAGCAACAATTGCAGGATGGCGATCCGCAAAATCTGTGGGTGTAGAAGGAAGTCTGTCGCTCCGATTAACACCTACACCAATTCGTTCACCTTCAAACACAAAGTCCGACCAACCTTTTACTTCATATCCCGAGTAAAAACTTGGAACCAGGTTGTCTTTGTGATAAACTTGTTCCAACTCGTACACCATGTTCCCTACTGTAGTCCACGATCCATTTACACCGTGCTTTACAAGGTGGGTGGGTTGGTCGTCGCAATGACTGTGTCCACTACATGAATACCCGCGTGCAGGTCCAACGTTAATCATCTTCTTACCTCTGCTTTTTTTATGCCCATTTGAAGTTGCCCATTTGAGGGGCACCCACACGTCCCCAATGACAATACGATTCAGGCAAGCTGCGATCATCGATTGAGATATTTGTCCGGTATGGGCTGTTTCGCAAACCGTATTATCTACCTTTGATGTTTGTGTCATAAATGTGTTACCGTTAGCATAGTTGCCACCACTAGGGCCAACGGTGTACCTCATATCTTCAGGTTTTTGTTTATTTATTTTTTTGTACAGTTCGGTTTTGTTACTTCTGAATTTATAGACCAATTCAAAGTAAGGAAGAGCATTCATCATCATGTTCTTGTACTGGTGCTCTAAGACGATACCGTGCATATGATTCAAGTCGTTGTGATATGTCCCAACAACGCTACTCTGGCCTCCCTTGCGTAGTTCCAACATTCCTCGAACCTTGTCTGCTTCCATTATCGTTCCTATTGGTTCCAATCTTGTGTAATAGCGAATCATTGTCTCCTTCCCTCGTTTTTTCTGAACAACATTTAGATTTTTTTTCGCTTTCATCAATGTATTGAAAACCAATCGTGAACGTAGACTATTCACGGAACTATTCCTAGGAACTCCGAGTGCCACTGGATTTCTAATTAGTTGCGTCATTCCGACGGTATCAAGCTTCAGCGAGTCACTGGCAAAAGCCGCCTCTATGTCCTTGTCTTTTGTGTTTGTTGTCAAATTTTCCACTTCCATCGTATTAGTTGGTATTACTGTTGGATCGTCAACAAGTATTGCATCTTCCAACGGCCCATTAATATGATCCAAAGATCGAATGTAATAATTATATTTTTTTCCAACATATTTCTGCTTCAGTGTGTACCTGGAACTTAAAGCTATTCTAGTGAATCCTTCTTCTTGCGGTCCCACCTTGTCAATCGCATGCAGACACGCATGCTGGACATTCGCGAATTGAATATGAAATCCGATCGACTCCGTTATAATTTCTCCAACAACCTCCTTCGTTTTTCTTGAACGAAATATTAATCTGCTTTTACACTTATTATTATTCACCAACTGTTGGTTCTTATCAAGGCATATAAAGAATGTTATAACCACCATCTCGCTTTCGTAAGGAAAATATTCGTCGGTCTGATTCGTGATCTCGGTCCCAATCATACATGTCGTGCTATTGCTGTCTGTATGCTCACCGAATCCACCTCCTCCCTTGCTGAGATTAATTTGTAACGAGTTTTGTTTCACTTTGAATATATCTGTTCCAAGCAAAGTCGGTATCAATTTTTTCTGGTCACCCATGTGATCGTATAGAATTTTTAATACATGATTTTGAACAATGTCAAGTAAAGGTGTCATAGCTCCCTTGATTGGCATTGCCTGTATCGCTATTGTACCATCTCTATAACCATACTGGGTTGGATTTCGCTGACTAAAGTAACCCAAATACGTGTCCTTCTTGCTTCCACCCAACACATCGGTTGATTTGCACATTGGTGACCTATTGATCGCATCTATCAGCTCGATCACCATTTTGGAATCGAGTATTGGTCCATTCACTACCAACACGTTGCCGGCGTGTTCCGGCTCAAGGCTGCATTTCATGGGACACTCGTGACTCAATTTTTTTGATTCAAATAATATGCGCGATAGCTCGCGACGAAGGAAAATTCTTTTTAAAATTATTAAGTATTGGATGGAAAATTATCCCATCATCATGACAATGGGAATGTATTGAATCGAACCTCCATGGATATTTCTTTATATAGCATACGCTTATAAGACGAAATATAGATATCTGTACTCTTAACAAGGATAAAAAAATTCGGTTGAATTTGGTCATTTGGGGAAAATTCTATGAGGATTTATATGGGTGGAAGGCATATTTCGGATCGCCAGGAAGAGGTGCATAAGAGAGGAGAATTAAAAATCAAATAATAGAGTATGACCTAAACGAATACTACAGATGTCTCTATTAGTGTTATATTAGTCAATGCGATAATTTTTATTCTTATTGTTATGTTAAGAGAGGACCCATTATCAACGGGCCTGTTGGACGTATATTTTCGAAAAATCCGATCATGTGTGTCTTTTACTAAGAGAGAGTTTAAGTAGTTAAAAATACATCAGATTAAATCGAAATTTTTTGTCCTTGTTAAGAGTACAGACATCTATATTCCGTCTCATAAGCTTTTATTAAATAGATCGATATCCATGGAGGTTCGATTGAGTACATTCCCATTGTCATGTGTTAATAATGAATTTTCCTCTTATTCACTGCATAGGTGCGCGATGAATTAATCCCGCGATGCGATAAATAATATCACGATGTACCGCCATATGGGGGAAATTCTCCTTAGTTAACTAGCAGGGCTTCGCCGACACCACGTACACCTGTCGATGCGTCTTGATTCAATGCATGGATTATGATTGGTCAGTTATAGGAAAGAAGAGCTTCTGTAGAAGCTAAAAATTCGCCCAATTGATAGTACTTTACTGCATTCCTCGCGTTGTAGAAAATCGTCTGTCCGCAGATTGTCCTTTTTTGTCGAAATATGCGCAGCCTTGAGCCGGAACACGCCTGCCAAGCTTCCTTTTCGAGGCAACCTTTTCCTCCAAAGTTATCAACCGTATTTTATGTTTATTTCCTGAATCTTGACAATCAACCAACACAGCTGTACTATCATCCTTGTTGCACGTAGTCCACTGCTTACCTTTGAGATATTTCTCAAGTCGTACGTCGAATCCGGCAATAAGACCGAGATGACTCGTCAAAGTCGTATTAGTCAGGGTATTTTGTCTGCTCAGTGTTTCAAAGTTTTTTTTTAGTTCCTGCGTCAAACACCGCAATTTTTGGGTCGCCAAATCGGCAAACCCAACCACACATGTTCCCATACTTCGAATTTTTTTTATATCTTCCATGATATCGAATTCAACCGCATCTTTTTCTTTCTCCGCTTCTATGTCTGCACAATGTGTCTCATTATCATCTTTTCGTTTAATCTTTAGACTCGAACTGTGCCCTGGTTTTTTTATATTACCGCACAAATCCTCATTCGGTTTGTTACTCTGTAACCTCGAACTATGCCGGGTTTTTTTCGTTTTACCGTATGAATCATGAGCCTCATCCTCATCCTCATCCTGTATGTTACTCTGCTGCCCTAAACCGTCTTTCACAGCATCTGCTGCTTGACTCGTCAGCCGCGAACTCTGCCTCCGGGGTCTCTTTTCACCAAATGAATTACTGGCATCATTGTCCAACGCAACCTTTGACGTGATATTACTCTCATCGTCACTGTTGATGTTACGGCTGTCACTACTTTGCCGCCTTTTTTTGGTTTTACCGCATGAATCATGAGCCTCATCCTCATCCTGTATTTTATTCTGCTGTCCTGAATCGTCTTCCTCATCCTGTATGTTACTCTGCTGCCCTAAACCGTCTTTCACAGCATCTGCCGCTTGTCTCGTCAGCCGCGAACTCTGCCTCCGGGGTCTCTTTTCACCAAATGAATTACTGGCATCATTGTCCAACGCAACCTTTGTCGTGATATTACTCTCATCGTCACTGTTGATGTTACGGCTGTCACTGCTTTGCCGCCTTTTTTTGGTTTTACCGCATGAATCATGAGCCTCATCCTCATCCTGTATTTTATTCTGCTGTCCTGAATCGTCTTCCTCATCCTGTATGTTACTCTGCTGCCCTAAACCGTCTTTCACAGCATCTGCCGCTTGTCTCGTCAGCCGCGAACTCTGCCTCCGGGGTCTCTTTTCACCAAATGAATTACTGGCATCATTGTCCAACGCAACCTTTGTCGTGATATTACTCTCATCGTCACTGTTGATGTTACGGCTGTCACTGCTTTGCCGCCTTTTTTTGGTTTTACCGCATGAATCATGAGCCTCATCCTCATCCTGTATTTTATTCTGCTGTCCTGAATCGTCTTCCTCATCCTGTATGTTACTCTGCTGCCCTAAACCGTCTTTCACAGCATCTGCCGCTTGTCTCGTCAGCCGCGAACTCTGCCTCCGGGGTCTCTTTTCACCAAATGAATTACTGGCATCATTGTCCAACGCAACCTTTGTCGTGATATTACTCTCATCTTCAGCAAATGAATTACTGTCATCATCGTCCACCGCAACCTTTGTCGTGATATTACTCTCATCGTCACTGTTGATGTTACGGCCGACGCTACTCTCGTGTCCATCTTGCATAACTTGTGATGCACCAGGTTGTACTACTGACACCAGCCTGGAATCGGCTTCTGCTAGTAGAAATTTGATCACTTTCGACATGTCGTGGGAGTACTCACGGTGCCATTGAGTCACAATATAATCAATATTATAAATATTAATGAACAATTCCGCCGCCCATGTTTTCATTGCTTCCTCCCACGACCGCATATATTCGACTATCTCTTTAAATTCACCTACTACTATAATGGTATCATTACGTATTTGTAAAATATGGGATGTATTTTGGTTTTGGTATATATTGATAATATACCAACGCGACAATGCGATATAGAATTGCAGACGCTTTAAAGCCTTCCTATACGTTGATAGTGAGATAGTTAATTTCTCTGAATCTTCAATACTGTGTTTTAGTTTGGTGTACGCAGTTTCAAGACCAGAAAAGGAGGTACGTATTTGACGAAATACGTAAGTGCATACCATCTTTTCTTGGAAAGAATGAACATTCTCTTGTAGCAATAAGATGTTATAAGGTCTTACTAGCAGAGGATGTTGATCTAAATCAGAAACCCAGTAAATACACGACATCATCAATACCGCGTTGGACAACACGCCGATGGATGATTGATTGCTATAAGCTATAGCCATCGCAAATTGCTCGAGCAATATATCACGATCGCAATATAAGCCACCCAAATGAAGTATCAGGTGCTTCATATCACAGTGCAAATTTTTCCAATATTCGGAATTTGTCGCAGTCATTGTTAGTGTCTGATTCTCACGAAGCTTGTTATCTATTTGTTATTATTGTTCTGTATTTATACTGAAATCATTGAAGTCATGAGCGTACACGAATTTCAGTTGTAATATGGAACGGCGCATGAAATATGAGGATAACAATCCTCAAAAAGTCAATATTATCGAGCAAGGATTGATACATACCGTAGGTGTGGTGGTGGCATTCAATAGGTAAACAGGAAAATCTTCCGTGATAGCTACTGAGGACGATTGGGCAATCCAAAACAAATGACACCATTCAGACCACATGATCGCGCAAGCAGCGCTGAGTAACGGATAAAAATCGTACAACGTCACTTGGCGAACTGCATGGTAGCAATCAATAGGTAAATAGGAAAATCTTCCGTTATAGCTACTGACCGGCAAGTTAGCCAATACATCAGTAGGTAAATAGGAAAATCTTCCGTGATAGCTACTGAGGGGCGGTTAGGCGGTAATTTCAACGAAACAAATGACACCCTTAAAAACGAACCACATGAAATATGAGGGCAATACTCAGGAAGTCAATAATAATATTATGATCGCGCAAGCAGCGCTGAGTAACGGATAAATCGTACAACGATGGCACGTATGGCATAGAAGATTGCTCTGATTGGTTCAGATTGATATATGGGTTGGTTCGCCGAGAACACTATTTCCGTCAACACTGACGGAAACAGTGTTCTCGGCGAACCAACCCTCTAACATAAATACGTACGCGTGGTAACAATCAGTAGGTAAATAGGAACATCTTCCGTTATAGCTACTGACCGGCAAGTTAGCCAATACATCAGTAGGTAAATAGGAAAATCTTCCGTGATAGCTACTCAGGGGCGGTTAGGCGGACGGTTTGAGGAAACAGATGAAACCATTAAAAAAGGAGCACATGAAATATGAGGACAACACGCATCAAGTCAATATTCGCAACAACAATATAAATGGACACAGTAACGCTGACTGTTGGACTTGGCTTGATTAACATATCCTCACAAATCTGTGAAAATAATTGATCAAATAGGAGCAGGCTGGGGGGAATTATCATCCAATGTTTTCAGGTAACGAACACGATGACAACCAAACCATGGAAAGCCACGTGGACATTACGGATCCCAACGTTGAAGTCAATAAAGGAAAAGAAAAAAGGATCTCGCCTTACAAGGTTGCACCAATTACAGATCAAGATAAAATCGATCAACTGTTCAGTAAAAATGGTGATACTGGTGCTTTTTTTGTAACCGTTGCATGCAAGGAAAAAGAAACCCAAATTAGCATGATAGCGCCGTATTGCACACCAACAATGTACTATGTATGTTACAAATGTGGAATGGCTAGCCAAGAAGGTCGCTCAGTAGAAACCCATATCAAAACTTGTGTTACCACAAATAACAAGAAATCAAACACGAATCGTAAAGACACGGAAAAAAAAATTAAGGTTGACAGGATCTTTTCGAAAAAAGTACCAAGATTTGGTTGGTACAACGGCGAACGGTACTTGGTGATTGAAGAATGTCCTTACGCATTCTCTTGTGTTTGCGGAGCAGCATTTAACAGTGTCCGTAGTTTACAAGTTCACTTCAAGAAATGTCCATACACAGAAAACATATTTCCAATGGTTGGTTCAGGTTGTGAGAATTTGGATGAATCGAACCAAAAAGATCAGTAAATGATACGGAATATCACATTAAGTCTAACAGTAACCGGTGCGGTTTCGATGGAAGGGGCGTATCTAATTTGAAGTTTTGCTGCAATATTCCTAGCAAAGACATGTTGACAGGACAATGCAGAAATACTAATGAAGAAAAGAAACGCTACCAGATGATCAATAGATGTAGGGACATAGACAGGATTATAAACAAATATTGGGATGAGATAGTTCATTTAGTGGATCTAAAATCAAACACAAATGTGTATAGCGAAGAAGAGATAAATCAATGGGGAGCACGTTCCATTCAGTGTGATCGGAAAGAGATTGGTGTAACAAGTGAAGTTGTCACCGATAACCGCGGTGTCGTGATAAGAACGAGAGGCAACGAATGCTGGAGGAGAATAGAAAAACAATACAACATCAAAGAAGTTTGGATGAGTGAAATTCTAAAATTTGCTAGAGGGATTGCGCAAGCGGACACCACGAAAGGTGATTTTATGAGTTTTGATTCTTTCTCGTTAATACTGACAACAAGTAAAGAGACGCAGCAGGAACACATTGATCTTCTGCCTCCACTTTCCCAGTTCGCGCTTACCATTTCAAATAACGTTGATACGACAATTGCATACAGATTAAGAAAAAGTGTAAATGAGGTTAATTCCATGGTTTCTCTTTGCGCACTGTTGCAATCTCAAATGAATGAACGCGAAAAAACGGATAAGTTCAAAGAATTGATTATAAAAATCAAAAACATAAGCAAACATTCATTAGCCGGAAAGATGATTGAGGATGAAGGTTATGGTCAATTATTCCAGATGAAAATCAAAAACAAAAATACCACGACAAGTAAGAATTCGATCTTCGAACGTGCCTACATTAAACATGCTCCTACGGGAACCTACACACGAATCAGTGGCGGTGTTGTTCATAGTGGGTCAGGTGTCGCGGGACGACGTGTGCGTTGTATATTGTTTTGGAGTGGTAAACCTGTTGGCGATAAGGAAATGTACGACCCAGAGGTGCAACAGACAATGTTTTCAGTTATGATCGAAGTCATCCGAGAAGTGTGGATTAATAACATTGACGACGGTTCTTTAAGAAGGGAAATGGTGCAGTTATTGTATCATGTGTACCAATTGTGTGGTAAACAATATAAAAAATATGGACAAGCCTATCCCCACTTGCCAAAAATTGAGGAAATGATTACAAAATTTGATATTAAAAAATCAGATAATACATGGGAAACCATGATAGAGGATGTAGCGATAACAACTTTATTTGAATGAGAATGAGAAAATATATGGAGTACAATCAAAAAAACGAATCAATCCTAATATTGGTTAATATACCACATTCCAACAGCTTCATTCACAATAATTGATAATTACATAATATCAATGCTTTAGGAGGACTCAGCGCAGTTTTCGTGTTCTTAATCCTCATGAAAAGTGAGGTGCATTGTATCGATTTTGTGTGATTTTGAATGATTTTGAGATATCCTCAAGATTCACGAGGTTGATCAGTATCACTCGATAGGCACCCGTGAGCAATTAAAATATCAAAAATACAAAGTAAAACGAAGGATGTAATGCTAGAAGTACTGCTAATCTAAGATGATGAAATTGTATAACTTTATATTTAATGATTGCTTGGTACAATATTGAAACCGTCGTTCACAAGGCAACAACAACTAGAACCTTATATGATGAATTTCTCTACTCCTTTTTTTCCTTTCAAAATTTACTTCTGAAAACAATCGTCTTTTAATGGAAGGACCATTATCAGAACTTGTTTTTTGTTTATCCAAAATCCATGGTTTCAAATCTGTATTAAGTGATCTGAGAGAATTGAATAATACACGATCAATTTGGCAATCATAGTTAGTTTGGCGTTTAACCGGCAGGCCATCAAAGCACACAGTATAATCACAATCGTCGCTTAAATAGATTCTACCAAATGCCAGCACAGCTACGTCATCTCCTGGTTTAGTTGGTCTGATCGATGATACAGTGTGTGGAAACAGCCCAAATTGTAATGTCCGTGCGTAGGTATATTCCAATAAGTCAAGCCGATAGTCGAATGTAACCTTGTCGGACGAATATTTTGATTTATCTTTACTATTTGTATCGTATAGATACGAATCATCCGTAACCAGCCTCACAACGAAAAAAGTACCCGTCTCAATTTCAACTTTATGGAGGAAATGTCCGTAAAAAACCTTAGCAACTTCGTCACCAGCGCGAAACGAAAAAGATGGATTTTCTGTGGGACGATTTTGAATGTGATGCTGGATACACGAATTCCACTTGGTTGTGTCCCTCTTATTTAGTAACCGGTAGCTAGAACCAGAACAGGTGTCCAGAATAGAGTGAGATTTCAATGAATTAAAATTGGCGGTGCATTTCAAACACATCAAATCCTGATCAAAAAAAAGTTTCGATGGTGATGTACAAATTGAAGAACCGTCTAAAATAGACCTATGGTTATAAACTGCACCGCATATACCGCCATTTGGCAAAACAATCCAATCTTGTATTGATGGGAGCGAGGGGATGATTTCCTGGAGTGAATACTCCGTTAAATTGTTACGGTGCCAGTTGTATAAAGATGATGGTATGATCTGATCAACAACGACGGGTGTACCCAATCTGCGTGGTTGATCTGGGTTTTTAATGTAGAAATCGTCTACAATGATACGCAATAATGTGTTGATGGGTAGTATACGGTAGTTAGTTATTTGAACTATATCGTTTACGGTCAGTTTAGGTATGATCCGATTACATGACGGTGACAATAACCCTTGAACGAAGTGTGTACCGTCACTTAGAACAACTAGATAACGTTTCACTTCGGTGTCTTCTTGTTTGACCAGGTGTATCCTCATATGAATTACTTGGACTATGATAGTATATCCTCGTGCATCTGTACCTTTTGAGTGGAGCATCGTTTGGATTGAATTTTGCGTCAGGGTTGCTTGTATGCTGTTTACGCTGTGGTCATCGAAAGTCATACTAGTAGTAAGGAGCGAGGTACGGCACACCGTTTAAACTTGTGAGTAAATTCTCGTCTGTTTTTTATGCGACAAAGACAAAACTATGATTTGGTGTTAGTAGTCGTAGTAGTCTGGAGTAGACTGTACAGTAGTCTGTTGCGAGTGAGTGGGTGTCACTAGGAAGCAAGCAACATACGTAGTGCCAAAACAATTATTGTAAATGAGAATATGAGGACAAAAAATTATATAACTAATCTGACCACGGAACGTTCGGGACTAAGACCTTTTAATCCCAGAGGACTAATTCGATTGAACAATATATCATGGGAAATAGGTACTAACAGAAATAAGGAACTGTAGGAGTACCGTACCGTGTATCGTAGTGATAATGTTGCCATGCAGGTACAGTAGTCCATACGTTAAACGAGGTTGATCATCAATAGAAAGACAACGAAATACAACGGTAGAAGGTAGAATTAAATCGGACAAAGATATATCAATCGACTATAAACGAGTAACACTCCGAAACGCTCCTCTCTACCCACCCAGCTTCAACAGACACACGAACCAGCGCAGCAATATTCATTGGCATAACAAAATAATTAACAAAAAAGAAACTTCCTTTAGAAACGTCTCCAAATCCGTTTCGTAAAAATGGAGTCTATTCAAAAACCACCATCTCAAACCAACTTGTATAAAACCAATGAATCTCAAAAACAGCCGCATATGGCGTTAACAAACCACAAAATATTAAAGTTGCAACTGTCACTTGGCATAACAACATTCTAACCATTCCACCCACAAATAACAAACAGTCGCCATCATCGCACAAAACAAATTATAAAAAAAACACAAAACTATCAGACACTACCGCATCCTATTTCCAAATCACCACAATGGCGCAACGACCGAATGCACTTTGGAACGAGGAAACACTGGAACTACCACAACTCATTGCAGTAACTGAACAGATGAAGACGACGCTACAATCAGTAACTACTACAACCCAACGCTTGCGCCAAGAACAGAACCAACTAGAAAGAGACGCGGCAGACAAAGTAAAAATTGCAAAAGAAAAGAAGTCAAGATATGATAAAGAAAGGAAAGAAATCCAGGGCCTACAAAGATTGGCAGTCATTAAACAGAATAATCTGGACCAACTGAAGCAACAGGTAGATGTAATTGAGGCTGCTGTAGTGACAATCTCAACGGAACTGAATGCGAAGGAATTAGCGATCCCCGATGAAAAGAAAGCAAAAGAAAAAGCAGAAAAGGCAGCAACGTTGGCAGAAACGGAGCTGGATGCAAATGAATTAGCGATCCGCGATGCAGAGAAAGAAAAAGAAAAAGCAGAAAGGGAAGCAACGTTGGCAGCCACTAAATCCTCCATCTTAGTTGAAGCACACAGAGCAATAGGACTAAAGTTCTCAGAGGCTATGAAGGATTATTTTGAATACGACAAGTGGAGTTTCCCCGACTCCGTAATCTTAAAGATCACCGCAATCCTCTATGTATTCTTTGACCTTCCATTGTATCTCTCAAGAGCTAAAGTTGAACTAATCATGGGATACGAACCTCACAACCGAGGTTTGAGGTACGCATTATCCATTATGATTGATAAAAAAATGTTGATCGGTCGAAAACACCGCGATGGTAACACCCGGTATTACCTCGGATATGTAGCCGACGAAATCCTACAACGTTATGCAATGCCACAAGCTGACATATATACCAACTATATCGCCATCCGTATAAACAAGGGGCAGGATCACATCCGTAAACGTAAGAGAGTATATGAAAATCGTAAAGAAGGAAAAAACTCATCAGACAACGACGCATCGGACGACTCAACTGACAGCCATACCATCGACACCGTCAACGAGTACAATTGCGAAAGTTGCGGAGATGGGGGTTCATTAATAATGTGCAGTATTTGTGATAAGACATATCACAAACATTGTCTTGATCCTCCTTTGGACCAAGTTCCCGAAGGTGAATGGTATTGCCAAGAATGTTGTACGGACCCAACTGGTAGTGGGGGAGCAACAAACGCATCAACAGTCACCCCGGGAACAGACCAAAAATGTTGCGGTAAAGTGCGAGACTCGTCGGATTCCTCTGCATCTACCAGAGATTCAGCCTTCAGCGTGATGGAACCAAAAAAACTTCTAGATAATATCGAGTACGCCTACACAGGCCTATCTTGGAAAGTGGAAGTGTTCAAACTTTTCATGGGATGCTACCCTGAAAAGAATTTGGAAAAGAAGTTCTCTCATCCTTGCGGCTTCCTGAAGCTGGTCGACGAGATGGACATGGACAAAAAGAACTTGTGCATCCTGTTGGAGGAAGATTTCCTGTTGGAGGAAGATGGGATCCCCAAGGCCGATCATTCGGAGAACCGTCTAGTAGCGTTGCACCACTTGTTCTGCGATGATCAAAAGCAGCTGATTGGATTCAGAGGCCCAAACTTCAATGATGCTGTTATTATCAGTTTAGACAACCTAAATGCACCCCACGGTTGCTTGGAAAGAGGAGGTAAAGCACTGGACTTGTACGATGAAGCCAAAAGGGTCAACTCCATCCCTGGATACGATAACCTAATGGCGGCGAAAAGCGTTCGGGAATTCATGACGGATAATCCGGCACATTCCCTCAGCCATAGGAAACTGGCCAAAGCATGGGGTTCGATCGATACGAGTATCATTATTGACCTAAACTTGTTTGGGCAACTACTAGAAGTATTTGGGAATGACACCGGCACAACCAATCCGGAAGCTCTACTTTGCTTCTTGAAAGACTCTAAGCTGTCCGAGCACAAGCTGGACAAGTTGATTTCTTTCGTTTGGGCATCAGCTAGTGGCTACAACGACAGCAACGCTCTTACCAAGCTCACGAAAGCGCCGATGAATAATGAGTGTGCAGATTTCAGGCAAGGGTATCACACGTTTAAGGAACAACACAGAGATCGTTTGCTAGCAATGCCAGGGGCGCCGGAATCCCTGGAAGCTCTACATCTTCCAGAAGACAATGACAATGACGACAGATCCGTTCCTGGTGACCTCGTCATTTAAGATGTCCGACCAAAATAACCAATATATAAAAAAGGTGAAAAGTAGTACATATAGTAATAAATAAATATAATGAGTGAAATTAAATCCAACAAAAGTACTCATAGTGAATATCAAATTGTTTGTTTTTATAGTGATAAAGTTATAGTATATGTACATTGGAAATTTGTATCTAGTAATATCAGGATTTTTGTATTATATAGGTACGTTGATGTTTGCATGTAGTAATATCTGAAGTAGCAACTAAGATGTTGTTAATTAATTAGTGTATATGTTGGCGAGGATTAATTCATATTTGGCGAGTTTCCTGTTTAATTGTTTTGTCAGGCGACCGACGAGTTTCAGGTTTAATTTTTTTGTCAGGCGACATAGGAATCACATGCGGTGGAGTAGAGGAGAAGTTATTTGCCTCGGGAATTGGATCATGTTGTGGTTGGTGGGCATTTTGAATATAAGGCGGCTGCAGGATTGGGAGGGGATGGGGTAGTTGCTGTTGCTGATGATTAGCTATCGTCCTGCGGCGTCTCTGAGATTGGTAATGTTTTGGGGTAGGTATATCTGCCACCGGATGACGACAACGACGTAGAATATGGTGGAAGTTTCTGTGCCTACCCTCAAATTGAATGGGTATCCCTTGCCACGGTTGCAGGCACTGGGGACATGAAAATGAAATGTCAGGGACGCAAGTGCTGTGAACTATTAATGCACAATTGTAACATGTCGAGGAGGTTCCATTGAGGAAAGAGGGGCAAAGCCCACATTTACCGGAAGTGTACGAAAGACACAACATGGTAGTCTTTGGATCCAACATGTGTCGATGGAGCGGAACTGTTTGGGTTAAGTGCATAATGTGAACTGGATTGATGATATTCAAACCAGAAATAACTGTGACACCAAGTCGCTGAACAATGAAAAGGACGTGTTTACATGGGTTAGGTGTGTCGTCGCACGAACATGATATAGACTTTAAGGCGAACGTAACCTTGTACTCATTTCCGTAAGACCCAGTTATATGAAAACACGGTTCCGAAAAAGAACGTGAGGGGGTGTCCAGGATATAAAATGATTCAATGTTGGACTTGCGCAACTTTTTTGCGGGTACGATCCATCTTAAATGCAGATCATCATCGTTGGTGGTTCCAGAAGAACGATGACGGGAGATCCGTTGCCGGTTCATGATAACCGCATCGGCAAACTGGGCGTAGGTTCGGTTGCGGAAATTGTTGTCGGTCATGGTGGTGAGTTGTGAGGGAATTGATTGTTCAGAATGCTTTATTATGATTTATGGTTTTCATACGCAGAATGAAACAAATAATTTGTGACAGTGACATCTGATGGACCTGCCGAGGTACAAACCTCCTTTCTGCAAACTAATAACTAATATTTAAGAACCGTTATATTTGAGGAGGGAACACATGAATGAAGCAAATGCGAACAACATTCAAAATTATGTATCGATTTTCAACGGTAGTAATAACGGTTTTGTGCGATATGGAAATAAGAAGGAAAACAGATTAAAAAATCCGTCGCCAGATTGGGTTTATATTCAACGGTCCGTAGCCAGATTGAGGACCCAGAAAATACACTTTCTGATGGGCGTCCATCAATGGTCAATAATGAGGCTGCTGGAAATGGGCTCGCGCTCGTATTTTCCGGTTGATCAACCATTGAAAGTCTCGCTAGCATCGCTGTGTTTTTTTTTCGTTTGTGAACCGTGTCATTTTTTTTTCGTTTGAAAAGGCGGATATTTTGTTTTTAAGTGAGAGATGTTATTTTTTCACTCTCTCTGTCAACTGAAAAAAAAAACAAAGCGCGAGCGTACTTTGAAGTATTTCAGCAGAATTTAGAATATTGCAGGGAAATTTCAGTAATTTACATTCTTATTTATTTTATTTTAGTACAGTAAGTTACCCTAAAAATTTGTCTCATCTACCATAGTGATACCATAAGGAAGAGAAAATCAAAAGAGTGAATGCATCTATCTACCCACAATGGCGAATGGAACAAATAAGAATAAGCGTGCAAATAATAAGAAAAATAAAAAGAGTCGCGCTGCTGCTGCTGTTGCTACCACAGATGAATCACTAGTAGCAGCGAGAGGAGGAGGAGGAAGAGGCGGAGGCGGAGGACGTACTCAGCGACAACCACGTAAAAAAATCGATCCTGGTCCTGGTGGTTTAGATTGTGATAGAGATACAGATGCTCAGGTTGAGCATATGTTACGATTCTTTCCTGCACAATTAAAGAATGATGGGTCACGTGGTGGTGGTGGCATTAGAACTCCTGGTAGCGAGACGCCAACAATTTATCATCAATTATATAAAGGAGATGCGGAGACATTGAATTTAAAAGCTATACCATTTATTCCTGTTATGGTTGCATTAGCATTCGAATTACAAGAAGCTGGATTTCCACCAGAGGAGCGTGGGGGGCTGCTGACCACATTACCGCACAATCCATGGAATATGCTGCAATTGTTAGTAATTTGTTTTGATAAATCTGAAACTAATAAACGTGATAAGGACTATCATGAGGCAGCTGATACAAAATTATGTGGTGTATTACAAAAGTTGGTTGAAAAGGATATGTTAAAAAAAGAAGATGTGTTAGATCATAATTTAGTTATGGCATTATGTGCAAATTCATATGCAATGCCATATTTTCCTAAAAAGAGATTTCAATTTTTAATTGAAATGGATCCAACAGCATTAACTAAACCATGCTTTGATCCAGTAATTGGATCACATCCATACTTTTTACCGATCCATTATTGTTCTCATCGGAATAAAATTGAAGCATTTTCAGTCTGTTTTCTGGAGGGGATGAAATATTATCCTAATAAACTTGGTTTCGTTTTTCATAAAAGTCATAACAACGACTTTACGGATACGAATCGTTTAGAACAAGCCAAGCGCGTTGGGATTGATAAAACACCATTCGAAATGGCATGTGATCAATTCGGGAAAAAACGACTATCGAAGATTATTTATAATCGTTTAACAAAATCAATATCGACAGATAATGATGATGATGATGGCGACAATAACAACAACAACAACAACAATAAGGATAATGATCTTAACTCTAGTATTGAATCATTATTTGTTTCATTAGCGACAGGTGATTCGGATGCAGCAGCTAAAATTGACTTTCAAGCGATTGATTTATTTTTAGGAAATTATCCTGATGCGAAACGTCGACTAAAAGAAATTGGTACCAATCCAGATGAAGTTGCAGCCATCAGTGCAAGAGCTTTAATAACAAACAAACCATATGCTACTTCCAACGATGATGATGATGATGGTGTTGATGACGATATCGCAAATCTTAAAATTAGTGAAACAGCCATAGTTGCTGCTACTGAAGAAATGGATCCAATTGAAATTTGTGATGATAATGATAATGATGACATCGAATCAGCAAAACTTGCTGCTGCAGCAAATACTACAACGAATTACATCCATGATTATCTTCTTAGTGGTCATATCATGATGGCATACGATGATTGCAATCTGGACGATGACGATGACGATGACGAAGTTGCATGAAGTGAAGTGAAGTAAAAACGTCGAATCAGTAATGAAAGAAGTACAAGTACTACGCCGGCAACAGACACTTCATGTCGTCAAAGTAAAGCTGAATAATATACATTTACTATTGCCAAAATAAATCAAATAAATTATATATAATTAATTAATGAAAATAAATTATACTAAATTGAATATGAACACAGCAAATCCCGTTAGTTATACTGCTGTTACGGTCGTCGCCGTTGGTGGTGGCGATGGCAAAGCCGTCGAAGCTGTAGAAGTATTCGGCATTGTAGTCATTGTAGACGAGGATGAAGTTGTTGGAGTAATAGATGCAGCACTAGTAGCAGCACTAGTAGTATTTCCGTTAGCGCACGTAGTAGAAGTCATTATCAATCCAGCTGCTGCTGCTGCTGCCGCTGCCACTGAGGATGATGATAATGGGGGATACGTAACACTACTAACACTACTAATATTCTTACTTGCACCACCACCACCACCAAACACTACTTCAGATGTTAATACACGTTCTGTTTCCTTTTGAATCATAGCTCGGAGTAATGCTTGTTGATCACCTATAAGACGACGAACGATTTCATCATGATCAGCTCCTAGACTATGTTCTTGCTGCTGATGCTGTTGCTGCTGTTGTTGTAGTTTATATTGCGTTATATGGTGCATAGTGATATCATGATGATGCTTATTCTTTGCCGTACTGGCACCACGACGAACAGTCGTCTTACTGTTGTTGTTGTTATTACTATTCTTCTTCTTCTTCTTTTTCTTATGATTTATCACTGTTGTTGATGATGATAATGTTGATGCTGCTGCTGTCTTGGGTTTGACGTTTCTAATATTGCTAGTAGTGTTCACAGTATTCGTACTTCTATTTACAATATTGACAGGAATATCAGCGGTTGTGATGGTTGTGTTGGTAGCGACAGAGGACGAAGTATTGTCACTGATTCGATGTTTATTGACATTGGTTTCATTATCGTCGTTATCACTATTGTTGTTACTATTGATAATATTATTATTATTATTATTATTATTATTGTTGTTGTTGTTGGTTATGCTGTTATTACGTTCGCTCGAAGAACGACTTCGAAGAGAATGGGATACTTTTTCCTTTGCATACTCTTCTGAGACTTCGTGCCATAATTTCGTGTTGGGATCAAACAATACGAATCTAATATATATAGTATTGAATATATACAAAACAAAGCAAAAAAAGTCGTTTAGTAAGTTTGCAATTTACCAAGGAACAAAATTCGCAAACAAACAAACAAACAAACAAATCAGCCAACCAGCGCCAGTATAACTCATATATTGACTTATTATTAACCTCAATCAAAACTCAAAAACAAACTTACCGTCCTTCACTACGTAATTTATCCACCAGGTCACAAGTAATTCTTGTTTTTTCATCCCGTCGTTTTGAATTTTGATAGGCACATTTATGAAAATCCACTAATTCTCGAAATCGACGATTGGCAGGATGGGAGGAGGTCATTTTCCCTCGTCCACAAATCACATCCGTAGGTAATGGTTCGATCACACCACCACTCTCCATCATCTCATCAAGACCATTCTTGAAATGATGAAGAATAGTAATAGCAGTATTGGTATTGGTATTGGTGTTATTATTAATAGTGGTGATGTCATCATCAGTAGGACTGCTACTACTACTAGTAGTAGTAGCAGGATTGATAGGATCGACAGGAGTGGTATTGATATTGATATTATGATGCTGCTGCTGATGAGGATTGAGATGGTGGTTGGAGTTTTCCACTTCACTATTAACAGTAGTAGCAGCAGCAGCAGCAGCAGCAGCATTAGTACTTGCATTATTAGTCTGTGCCATAATACCAGTAGTAGTACTTGTAATCGGATCGAATGGTCGATGATGAGACATCACCGGAGGAAATTGTTCACTGTTGTTATTTAGCATGGTCTCGTTTTAATTTTTGTTATTTTTGTTGTGATTGCGTTCAGTTGTTCGTGATGATGGTCTTGGTTTTGTACCGGGGGCAGCAATTTGACAACAAGGAGTTATTTGGGATTCAGCAGGACTTCTTCTTTTATTGTGTTGATTTGGTTGATTGTTGTTCTAGCTACTGAATTCACTACAGTACGGTAGCTCAAGGTACTGTACAAGGTGAAGAACGACGAGATGATTGTTTTGATGGCTCTCAATACAGTGTATAAAAGTTAAAAGTGGAACGTACTGTAGTTGCGTTTTGCTAAAAATCTGTCAATCGTGACGCATCGTCAGACGTTCGAACGACGTACTTTTAAGAAAAAGGGGGCAAACATTACACTTTCTTTCTTGACCCATTTTCACACATTCAAACATTATGCAACATACTGTAAACCTACTAGGTCCTACGTAGAAAACAGTAGGAATAATAAAATGACACTATGACAACAGCGAAAACTTTCGAACTTGTAAAAGGAAACGATGGTGTTGGACATGGACCATCGCGAGGAACAGAGCAGATATTGTATCAGCATACTCCAACCGATTAGAGGAAAGTCAGTAGCATACCCTTCAATAGCTGCAATGAGCATACAGGGGAATAGATAAATCTATATTTGCTGATTTGCGACAAAAAAAAGTAGACGACGGAACGAACAAATAAATAACTATGCCATCATCATCATCCGCTACGAATGTTACTCGAGGATCATCCTCCCCACAACCACAAGCAAGACAATCGAAAAAGAAGATGATTAGGATCTGGCATATAACATATCGATTACTATTGATTACTATTTCGTTTTTATTTATACATCGGATAGTGCGATATGGAATAATGCAACAGTTTGATTCAAAGGATTATACCTCACTTATTTTACAGTCCAGTAATAATGTATCTTCAGTGGCGGTGATTCGCAAGCAATATGACGGCAAAAATACGACCCATAGTAACGAGTCGAAGAAGAGTGCTGTTGATGTTGTGAAAGAAAAAATCGAACAATCGGCAATGCCAGCACTACCACATTTTTCGACGACTGATGCCATTAATACTATTAATATAACTGACTCAAATATCTTTCTGTTAGGATCGCAACATCATAATATTCTTCCTGGAGGTCACACTATCTTCCTTGAATCTTTTGGTGTATACTTGACACAAAACGACGTGCACGATTGTAATCTGATACTCTATGAAGGAATACCACCCTGGAGAAGAAACAGCCCTGAAACAATCGATACTAGTACTAGTAAGGTTTTATGGCAAAGTGCATGTACATCCACAAGTAACACTGTAATAGGAAAGAACGACTATTATACTTCTTTGCAGGGTGATGGACATCTTATAACAAGGATTGGTACACCTTCTAAAAAGGGAAAGATAGTTTGGAAAAATAAAACACCAGGTAATTCCAAAGAAGAACATTATCTAGCATTCGATTCTAACAACAGTAGACTAGTTGTGTATCGAGGAACCCCCAAAAAAAGTCACCCACAAGTTGGAGAATTATTATGGTCCTCATCATCACAAACGCCAATTATAACGACAGAACAACAAGAACAAGAACAACAACAAGAACTTTCGACCTACACGATATCTCTGGCCAAACTTGCTGTGAAACCTATCTGGAACTGTCGGACTAAGAAGAAGAAGGAACAGCAGCAACAGGAAAAACTGATATTTATTCATATCTTTAAGACAGCTGGGTCGACATTACGACACTTTTTTGCAACGTATGCTGGCAAGTGCAAAGGTGCGGGATGGGCATGTATCATTGGATGTAGTAATGCCAAAGTAGAAACAATCATGAATTCCAATCGACAATCGAAAAATCCAAATTGGGATCCATGTTTTCTCAAAAACACAGTGACGCGGAATGGTAAACACGTACTGATTGGGAGGGGAAAAGTTAATAGTACATTCCTAGAGAAAGAAACTGATATTTATGGTGGACATATGCGATTAGGGAGTGGAGATTGGCTCCAAACTCGTGGTGACGGTAGTAGTGAATTGGTGAAGAATCGATACGTGACGTTCTTTCGTGATGCTACCACCAAGTATATCAGTGCTCGAATATATTCCGCAAGGACGAAGATTACAACAAAAAAAGAAATAATTAAACACATCAAATTAGTTGTGACAACAGCAAGGTCCAATGGAGAGTATTCCGATGGGTACTTTAAGTATCTGATCACACCCACTCAACAGAAAGAGAATTCCAAAATGTCGACGGAAAAAATGATGCAGTTCGTCCAACAAAATTTAGTTAAATACAATGTGGTCGCTGGCATGTTAGAACGAATGCCTGAATCAATGCAGATTCTTCAGCATATACTGGACCACGAAAAGATCATGACACCGGTGTTCAATTATTTTGGTATGGACGAAACACCAAAGAAGAAGAAGAAGGAAAGAAGGGAACGTCGCCAACGCCGACTCCAGGAACAGCACGGTAGTAGTAGTAGTAGTAGTAGAAAGTTGGTAGCATGGAATCAAGGTAAGATATCTACAGCAGAAGTTCTCGCCGAGTTGAAAGAGGACACTGAATTCTTCAAGATTTTCACTGAATATATAAAGTATGAGCATATGGTGTACGAGTTCGCTCTTGACATACACAATCTGCAGTATTCAGAAATCAAGAAATAGATGACGCATATAATAGAATAAGAAATAGTTCTTATCTTCCCAAGTTATATATTATTATCATGATGATAGCTACTGTAGTTGGATCGAACAAATCTACACTATTACTTGGTTTGATGCTAAAGGAGTGGAACTATTAACTCATATACTACTGCCTTTAACTGAAATTATGTGTAGGTTTCTTCAGCAGTAATCTCTATTAATACAAGTTGTAAAATAAATTGAAGCAGACTAGAATGCGTAGCCCGCTTACCCCACCGAGTAACGAATTGTAAAATCCACGTTACTAGTAGTAGTATTGATGTTCAACAATGCTCAGTCGTGTACTGTAGTAGGTTGTTGCTCGCGCGTTATAGTTTTTACTAATGCTGCCTTTTGAATTTTTTGTGTTCTTGGACTCATTTTTGTCACGGCCACGATACTTTGCTTAGCACATTTAAATTATTATTGTCGCCTGACCACCGAAACAACTCAAAACACACATCATTTGTACAGCAAAGTTATATCTTTCTATTGTACCGTAAGCATATACTCACAGTCGACACTGTTACTAATCATAGGGAAATTTAGTAATATTGGGTCTAATCGACAAAACAGAATTGCTTCAAAACTTTGCCAGGGATCTTACCATTAGACTATAACTTTCCCCAAGTTGGAAAAGTATCTCAAACAACCATAGTTTTTGAAGTAGGAAAAAATTCGAAAAAAAACTTTAGTTGATTTACTATTATTGACGGTCTTCTTCCTTTCAACGTTACTTTTTATATTTTGAATGATGGTACCAGAACAGCAGCAACAGAAGCAGCAACAGACTGGAAAACGAAAGCGGACCAACGGCAACAGTGGTAGTGGTAGTGGTAGTGGAAATATCAGCAACGGTAATAATGCATCCAACGACGACGATGATGAAAACAACATCGACGTCATTTTTGGTCGCGTAGCGGATCGACGACGGAAAGAAGTTACCACGCTCGAACCGGCGGTGGTTCGTGCTCTATTGCTGGAGATCCGATCTTTGACTGGAATACAATCTGAGATATTATCAGCAGCAAGAGCAGCTACTGTCGGTACTCCCATTGATACTGAAAAAGCTGGAGATGAAATACTAGAATTGATTATGAAAGAATATCGAACTATAATTAATAAAGATATACCACCAAAAGTACAGCGACGATCACATGACGTCGTTCGTGAAATTTTTCGTCTAATTGGTGACCATGGAGGAACAGCAAATGAAAATGGTGATCATCACCAGAGGAAGAAGGTTAAATATATAGGAAGAAATAATATTATTTCCGCTTCTACTATCACCGCTAATAATTCGACGACCAACCAAAGCACTGCTACTACAGCTGCTCCCAATCGTTCAGGTCAACATTCTGCTAGAGTTTCTGCTTTTACTAATACTGAGACTTCTCGTCCACAGGTTTCAACATCAAATAGAGAAGATAACAACGGCACTAACAGTGATAGGGGTAGTACAAAAAGCACCACACAAACCCATCCATCAATGACAAAGAACAGAACAACCAATTCTGGAAATAAAGAGATCAACAGCAGCAGTAACAGTAACAGTAGCGGTAGAAGTAGAAGCAATAGTCTTAAAAATAATATCAGGACTATTGCTTCGTTATCTGCGGCATCCGCCTCGACGACTGCAGTTGCTATTGACAGCAGTAACAACAGCACTCCTCCGGCTGTACATCCTTCGATGGTTCGCAAAAGTTCTTCTACTACTACTTCATCTACTACTACTATTACTGCTGTACCACCTCCCTATCAAAAACGATCCGCTACGGTACCCGACCATCGAGACTATAGCCAAGACCGTAGCACAAATGCCGGCAACGCTGCTAAAAATAAGAAACACCCGCCGAGGAATGGAGAGAACAATAATGTACCAGTTCATCCTTCTATGAATAGAACTTCAACAACAGCAAAAACAACAAGATCGTTGACTAATAATAGTGTGAGGTCTGCAACAGCATCAACAACTGTAGCCTCGGCGTCCACGGCGTTTAATGCTGTATCAGCTTCGTCGTCATCATCTTCATCCTCTCCAACATCGTCACCACGTCAAGGAACGGTTACAAATAATACGACAGATATACCAGAAACGGTGCTGTCTAATAGAAGCAACATCAGTACAATTTTTGCCCCTCCTGTACCTCGTCCTAAGGAAACATTGAAGGCCGATACAGCTGTAACTACTGTGCAATTGCCAGCGGATAATATCAAAGGAAATTCGTTTGCAGGTTTTGTTGATGCTCGACCATCTGTTACATTAGACTTTCACCGGTATTTACCTACTGCGAACATGTGTAACGAAGTTGGGACAAGATTATTAAAATGGGATCCATATTGGAAAGTAGAAAAGGTGCTATATACTGGGTTGACTGCTCCTGTGACAAAGTTGAGATATCGAAGAAATGAAGATCCTCCTTCTAACAATCACATAGTGACTTCAAATACGGCAGCTACCTTCAAAATCGACCAATTGTTAAAGATGGTAGGGCCTAAACTCCGTCAAGTACCCCAGGGACGACCTCCTAGAGATGGCGAGTTTCGAGTTTTGATGCGTATGATTCCCCTAGATCTGTCAGCGAAGCAATCGGAAAAGCGTGCTGACGTTCATATTTGGCCGAAGGGAACGTATCTTCAAGTTCATGCTGCTCCTTCAAATAGCACGAATCCCATGCCACAAAAGTTACTACAAAGAAAGCAACAAGGACATGATGAAAATTATTGGACCGGTGTCTGTCATCCCTTAGACTTGACATCACTTCTCCACAGTTCATGGTCGTCGACATCAACGTCATTATCCTCATTTCCGTATTCCGTGATCGAGTGCGGATGTCACGATTCAGAGGCATATTGGTTCAGTCTAGCTCTTGTCAAGTACCAGTCTCCACAATCTATAACCGCAACTCTTTTGAATAAGAATAATAGGACATTGAAACGTTTATCGTTACCAGAATCATATGATCGGGCCATAAAAATGATGAAAAATAATGAAGTGACGTTGGATGATAGCGACGACGAAGATAATAACAATAATGGTCATCAGAAAAAGAATCCAAGTACCGAAGAATTAAAGCGTATTCAATTTTCTTTGAAGGATCCTCTAGCTATGACAGTAATCAAGACTCCTGTACGAGGCAGTGAATGCAAACACTTTTCGGTAAGATTTTGTATTCGTTTTCCCAACCGCATTTTACTGTAGACGAAATACTACACATTTTGGATCTTATCTTATTTATCTCACATTTCGCATTATGAATATGAATTTCAACACGATTATTGGAATCAATCGTTTCTTTTGAAATATTCACATCAGTGTTTCGATCTCGGTACCTATTTGGCTATGAACAAGACCGCCAGTGGTCAACGTTGGAAATGTGGATGTTGTGAACTTTTTCTTTCTTATCAAGATTTAGAAGTGTGTGCTTTGACTGAGCAAGGACTGAAACGATTTGGGGATAAGATGACTTCTGGTCAACATATGGTTGAATTCCGGGAAGACAAGTCCATGGAATTAATGAAGCCTCCACGGAGTCGTCAAGAGAGAACCCGAGCGAAAAAGGCAGTGAGCAATAATAACAGTAGTACTAATAATCAGGCATCCTCTGGGGTAATAGAAATTTTCGAAATCCTATCGGATTCGGATTAGACCAGGGATAAAATGACAAGGAAAACAGCGTTAAGAAAAATAGAAACACTACAAATCGGGAACGAAATTAGGGGGGACAATACTGTAGCTCTGATAGATTTTTATTCTAGATTTATTTTATGGTAGTGCTATAAACTATAAATTATTTACATCTACTAGTAGCTAGTAGAGAGTGAGATGTAAAGGCTTATACTTTATCCCAGCTTATTAGTGCTAAGAAGAACTATTTCTCGATTCGAGTTCCTGTTTCTGAATATCTAATAGCGACTGCTTTTTAGCAGACACGTTAATCTTAGCCTTAGCAGCGCTGGCCCACGTAAACTTCATGGGTGTGGCTGGTGGTAGTGCGGCTGCCGGGACAACGGCAGGAGAAACACGAATATTTGTTAATGATTGTGCGCATGCGACGACGGATCCTTCAGTAATAGTTGTCGATGAATCACCACTGTTGGTGTAACTGTCGACCGCTGATGAAGAATTCGACTCCTTTATGGAAGCCACAAATCGATCCAAACGATCACAGTTTGGAATTTGTAATGCCTTGATCGCGGCTGGAACACCCTGTAACAAGGCAGTGGGAAACAACTTTACCAATACCTCACCCACAGCTGCTTTATTACTTTCGTAAGTAACGGCGGCGGCGGCGGCGGTAGCAGATTCGTACGTTTCCAAATGAGTAATGAGATCGTTGTACATAGATCGTCCATCTTCAGTCAAAGTAGAGATTTTTTTCGAATACATTTCGATCACTTTTTCTTTTTGTACTATGGATTGTTCAATCTGACCAGTGGTCGTATTCATCCCTAACCCGGCGCATTGAAGTAGTTCCAATTTGAGTGCGGCTATTTCGTTCCTATTCGATAAGATCCGACTACGAAGCTGAGGTTCAAATTTGGCTTCCGATAAAAAGTAGTCACGGACCTTTTGGAGATACTGTTCCATTGCAGTAGATGCCTTCAGGTCGTCGTTGGTTTTGTTTGTGTTGTCCGAATTGGAACCATTGTCTCCCACAACTGATGATGTCGTCGTCGTCGCTAAATTTTGTTGTTGTTGCTGTTGTGTCGACGATTTTTTTGGCGCGGTAGCCTTCTCCAAGGACTTTCCATATGTTACCATCATTGATGCTAGACTACCAACAACGTTTCCATACTTCACAGTTTCCTTTGCTACACGGACTTGTTTCTCTAATTGTTTTGCTTGTACGTTGTCATTGCATCGTTCCTTCTCGATATCACCCTCTAATGTTTCGATTTGAAATAGCATATTCTCATTTTGTGCTGCAAGTTTTTTCAATGTCAATTTGAGGTCTGTCATTTTTTCCTGTACGTTCAAACGTTCCATTTCGATTGTTTCAACCGATGAACGTAATTCTTGTACATTTTCACTTTCACCCTGTAGGATACGTGATTTCAATTCTTTCAGATGAGTCCTTTCTTTCTCAAATCGATCTTTCGTTTCTTGGTCAACGATGACCAGTAACATATCTTGATTTTCTAACGACGAAGACGATGAGCCCCATCGTTTCCATTCATCATAGTAGTAGTAATCGAATCAGAGGAATCGCTCTTATCATTAGTTAATTGTTCCATCGTGGTTCGTACCGTAATACAAGCCTGTTTTGCGCTGAGTACCAACTTATCTCGTTGAGAAGTTAAAGTCATCAAGACATCGTCACTTTCAATATGACCACAACGCAGCACATCATCATCACCCATGTCTTTCTTATTATTTTAGATTCTTGGATTTCATTCATGGCCGTTGCGATACGAGAAACGATGAATTTTGATACCCTATCGGCAACATCATCATCCTCATCGTCATCTTCTTGATCATCATCATCGTCGGTATCAGTTTCAGTTCCCATATTAGATACCTTATATGCTTGTGTTAACAGTTGTTCAATCCTTCGTAATCATCAAAGTCAATACCACAACGATTGAAGATGGCTACTAATAAACCAATCAAACCCGGTTGTACTGCCGTTTCAAATTTTATTGGATCCGAAATTTCTGTTGCTGATATACCACGACGGACCACTGTGGGTAATGCCGATGTTTTTTCGGCACGACATAACTCTTCAATCTCTGCAAATGTTGCTGCCTTCTTTATCCATTGTGTTAAGGCAAAAATTGCATCCGTCAGATTCTCAAATCTTGCCACCATATCCAGTTTGGAGGCCATGGATGTTGGTGATTTTTCCGTTCGTGTTGTTTGTGACTGTTGAGAAGCTACTTCCTCTTCTTCTTCCTCCTCCTCCTCGTCATCAGCAGCATCATCATCTTCCCCGATTTGTGATGATGTGTCATTACTATTGTTGCTACTACTGATAATGATGACGTTGTCATCGTGATTGTTGTTCCTGTTATTGGTATCCCTTGTATCGCTACTACTCACTGTAACACTGCCGTTTTCCAATTGTTGAGACGGCATCGTCGATGATGATGATGACCCGCCGTGGTGTTCTTCTGTAGTCATTGTGTCTACCTCCTCCTCTTCGTGTGTAGTGATAATATGATCGATACCACTACTACTGCCACTACCACTACCACTACCTTGTTGTAAGTAATGAAGTACGGCCTTGTAGTCATCATAGGGTAATCCTTTATCCCACATTTCACCCATCGCGACATCGATACGAATTGGTTCATACCCATCACAATCAATTAATTGATTACGTATAATTTCTTGTGGTGTCAAAATTTTAGCAGCACGGCCAGCACCATTGCTAACATTGTTTTTACTTTCACTTTGCTATTATTATTATATTTTTTTTCTAACTCCGAACCCTCCATCGGATGAAGTGTCGTCGTCGTCACCAATGGTACTAACACTGTCACTGGCAGTATAGTCGAAGCAAGTGTTGTTGCGCCTGCTTTCTTGTTCCTTTTTTTAATTCTCTTTTTACGATTCTTGGCCGTAGTGGTCGCCGCTGGATCTTTTTCCCACATGGCTGCTGCTGCTGCTGCTGTTTCGGTCATGATGAGAGGAGATGGATTGCTAATTGTTCAAAGCAACTCTATAAAATGCTCCGATTGCTGTCTACTATGAGCTATTACTGATTTTGTGCTATAGGCTGTAAGTAAGTTACACCGCCGTTTAGCTTAGACTTTGATACTTTTACCTGTTCAAACTGGATTTATTTCAAGATGACCTTTTTTGCCTTTTTTCGTTTTACCTAGGTACTAACTACTACTACTGCAGATACTTCGGAAGTACCGTACATAGTATAATAATATGCGTAGGTAGCGGTAACACAGTACGGTCCGCTAAACAAAACGGTGTTGCCGTTATATTTCAAGCATGTCTGTCTCATTATTGTACGGTACGAATACTAATACTAAAAAGAGGTTACTTAGCTAGCTTCCAATCGTGCTTACTTATTGTTGGTCGATCCAAACGAAAAATAAATTAAAGCCCCTAATACCATAGGACCCTAAGTAAAAGTAATGCATTACAGTACAGTACATCAAAAACTAAAAATCTACAGTACAGTACAGTACTATCAATAACTTTGGGGTCCCTTGGTATTAGTATCATCATCTCATAATATTATTTCGCATTTCGCTCTTTATTACGACTGGTACATTATCTACAATATTCAGTATAAATATATGTATATGTATATATATATATAGTCTAGGTCCTATATAATATAGGTCCTATATATAGGTCCTACATATTATCATATTTAATATGCGATATATAGTATTATATTCAATATGAGATGTAAATTATTATTATATATTATAACTTGTTATTTAATTGCTGCCGCTTCGGTCCTCACCGCCTTAGAAAGGCTAGTGAGTCAGCGGTCGACCTGCCGTATATATTATATTTATATACTATACTATACTATATATATATATATATATATACATATACATATACATATACATATACTAGGAGCGATGATAACGATGAGGGGGTGAGTCGGTATGGCAAAAACAACAGTTTAACGAGGTATTAGGAACTACAGAAAAGATCGAGAACAATGATTTTGGGCTTTCGTTGGTGAAAGGTGGAGACGATGCTATTGTCTGTGCAGTCATAGGGTTGATGTTGTCAATGGAATGGCGGTGGTAGCATTTTATAATCTGCTGTACTACTAGACGACTAATTAATGATTATGTAAGTGCTATTATTGGTTGCATTTTATATCTGATAGTAACATTGTTACGAGTAGGGAAAATAATAGAATGCAATATAGTATAGTATAGTATAACGAGATAAATAGCCATAGGCGAGAGTTAAAGGACTATATCCGGCCGGCTGCATTCATTTATCCATCTAACTCAAAATTGAATCAAAAATTACCGTTTCTTTTCTTATATAAACGATCCCACACTCATCAATGAACAATTCATCGCATAAACTAGCGAGGATTCCATCGCATACAACATCGAAGATTAAATCGCTTCATAACATCAATTCAAGCAGTTCCTAAACAGATCATCCACTGTTTGTTCAGAATCTTCACAGTCGTCTGTTATATTACTACCTGTTGTAATTAATTTACATATCCAGCTTGACCGCGTACAAATAAATCTATGCCATCGAGAGTTGATGGAGTTTATGCGTTCGGAGATTTTACCATTAAATTTACCGGTAACCAATGTTTCTGGAAGCTATCACGTCTCAACAAACAGGATCACATATTGCAGGCTTGACTTATGGGTTTGATCCTAACTCAAAAATCCAATGCGTTGATGAGTTGATTCGACTTTCTCGGTTTCCGTGTTATCCATTTGCGCCCGTGCATTCTAAACTTATCTCCTTTTTTTGATTCCAATCCATCCTCCCCATTGAATGTAACAAGTGCTGCTGGTCAATCGAATGCCCGTGACGAACGAAACTTTTGAAGTAGCCATGCAGCAAATACAACAGAGAATGCAACAGCAAATGCAACAGATGCTTGACCGTACGCCTATGCCACCCATTCCTGAAGAAGAATCTGTAATAATACAATACATAGTTTTTTCTAACTTCTACAATGAAAGTTGATTATTACTACACTATGAATGAAAGGATCGTTCCGAAAATTATTTATTTTTATTTTTAAATATTTAACGAAGTTTCCGATTTTCATCATCATCATCTGGTGTATTTATTTATATATTTTAAATAACTCCGTCGGCGCGTAAGTTACCTGTTCGTAGTCTACTAGGACTAGCTAATTCCAATTCAGTTTCTTCCTTCATAGGTGGAAGATCAACAGTTTGTAAATATCCCATGTCATTTTTCGCATAATGAAGATATTCCAAAAACTTCTTACTACTTGAGAAGACTTTGTTTCCCCAAATGTATTGGTACCAATCGTCAACTATAGTACATTGTTGGTCGGAACGTCTTTCAGCAAATCCAAAAAGTCGTTCTTCAAAACCATACGTCAATGTAACGGCTTTCCATGCACGTAGATGTCCCGAAATTTCCCAAAGCATATCACTGGCTTCTTCTTCGTAGTAGTTAGCGACGTCAGAAAGTGTAGTCGGATCGGCCCGAACCGAACCGATCAAATTAAAAACGGCATCCATGCAGGATCGTTCCCACATCTTTCTTCTCCAATCTCTGTAGAATTCGGTCTTACAAGTTACCGAGGAACGTTCTAATCGTTTTGCGATTGCACCATTCCACTTTCCACAAGCAGAACATTCACCAGCCAACTTATCTTCGCCAACAGAATCTGGTCCCAAACTAACGCTAACGTCCTTGATGCCTTCCTCGCCAATTTCCATACCAGAAATTAATATTTGTGTCATAGTATCTCGACAGTATCCTCGTTCCTTTAATGTATCTTCAATATTTCCGAATTGAAAACCACCAGAAAAGAAACAGAAATCTTCATTGCGTTCTTTGTAGGCATCGTCGACATTATCGAGGAAAGGAAGGATTTCCTGTGGTGGAAGTGTAATATATATAGGGTACTCAGATGTTGCGTATTCTCCTTCTCCTAGAACGTCTGGGAGGGTCTGGTAGGGTGACAAAATGATATCATCTCCACGTCCCATGTGCATAAGTGCTTGCGCTAATGGGTTAAGTTGGTTATATTCTAATTCTGCCTCGTTTGGTGAAACCATAATCACGGATGGACCATCTTCCTTGAGAGTGATCTCTTGTTCTCCAGAAGCCAAAAAATCTTGATATTCTCTAACGGCCTTAGAATCGGACCAGACGGCCTGCAAAGACGACGACGACGACGACGACGAGTCGACTGTGTTAATATTCGTTCGAAGAGCTGCTGGGGAGGGGAAAAGGCTACGGCGGGATAAGCCAAAAGGAAGCAAAGAAGTGCACCGAAATTGAAAATCATCTTTAAAATATTCTCCTTTAATATTATAGTAGTGTTAGGTATATTATGTATCAACTTGTAGCTGCTAAATACTATTTTATGAATACAAAAGATCTGTCAATTGAAATGAAGCAAAGAATAAAGAATGGTTGCAAAGACGCGGTTTTTCCTCCTGTCGACAGAAGGCGCCTATTAAACATCAACATAATAATATTGAGAGAATATGTTATCTGAAAAAAAGTGAAAAAACGACCCATCATCATACGTACTCGTCGTAAAAAAAATGTATTCCACGTGGAAGCAAAGGAAAATGAAAAATTCACTTTGCATCCGTACGCCGCCTCACCCTTCGCACGACTGACTGAATGACCTTCACGAGGTCGTTAAAAGCACGTTCTGAAAATACAAAATAAAAAGATATCGTCAAACAAATAATCAATTCTAATTGGCTCTCTCCAACCACGATAGATCTTGTCATCGAACGTGAGCACCGCACAGATTTTAGATTTATTTTGTGAATCATCATCACGCAATGGCGAAGGAGAAAATAATTTTTCTTACAGTGGACTTATTCCAGCCGTTGTCCAGTTATTATTACAATAGTTCATAATAAATTATTTTATCTCGAATAAACAACTAACAACAACAAACTAATCAATCATGTAAGTGCGAATACTCTATATTATCGTAGATCCAGGGCAGCTATCTACATCATGGAAGAAAAGCATGATTCTTCCTTGTGTGGTACTATCGGTTGATTTTGTTCTTCTTTCTGTCGTGTCGTCGTAGCTTAATAAATCAATTGTGTATCAATTACTTACTCATGCATTATCTACTTTTTTATTATTATTTATTACTCATAGGTCTAATCCTAAAGTTTACTTTGATATCACTATTGGTGGAGCTGCCGCCGGACGTATTGTCATGGAATTACGTGCCGATGTCGTTCCTAAGACAGCCGAGAACTTCCGTCAATTATGTACCGGAGAAAAGGGATTCGGATTTGCTGGATCTAGTTTCCATCGTGTCATTCCTGGTTTCATGTGCCAAGGTGGAGATTTTACTAACCATAATGGTACCGGTGGAAAGTCCATCTACGGGTAACAAGTTCGAAGATGAGAACTTTAAACTGAAGCACACTGGAGCAGGTACCCTATCGATGGCGAATGCTGGCCCAAACACAAATGGTTCTCAATTCTTTCTTTGTACCGCAGACACTTCATGGTTAGATGGCAAGCACGTTGTCTTCGGAAAAGTTACCGACGGTATGGATGTCATCAAGGCTGTTGAAGCTGTTGGATCACAATCTGGAACAACCAGCCGAAAAGTCATGGTTGATGCCAGTGGACAACTTTAGATAAAATTCCAAAAAATTGGTGTAAGCTTGGTTTGTTGAAAAAGGTTAATGATGCTGTTCTTTTTTATTTTCTATTCTTCTTGAAAGGATTGATCAATTAAAATCGTAATTTAAAAAATTGCCGTGGTTGGGACTACTAGTAGGACATAACTATTAACTTTTTCTAAAATTTTTTAAACTTTTTTACTCGTTATCAGTAGGATAATTATGAAGACCTAGACTGTGTGTGTGTGGTGTGTGACTGCAATAGCACAGTAGTCCATTATGCTCGATACATCAAGCTATATTCCTACTCAAACTAAAGCTCTGGCATGCCCAAAATTTTGGCAAAGTGACGTTGCTCTTTCTCTGCGAAAAAATTCTCTCCACCTTGCATTCTTTCCATTATGGCTACATCATGTGCCATATGAATCGGATTTGTTGTTCCCGAAAGTGGTGTTACGTTAACCCAACGACATCAAGAAGGCGTACATATATGTTTGAGGTGTTAATCCCTTTGCATCAGCCAATTCTGCTACCTCGCTTGTCCCTAATGCTTTCCGGCTTGCTGTCAAGGTCCAAAAGGATTGATAATGAATATTCCTATCTTTACAAAATCGTCTAAGTTTCGTATCGAAATTGGATTCGGCGTAGAAAC
>FMBT01000004.1:0-53829 GCA_900095095.1 Fragilariopsis cylindrus CCMP1102
GAGGAGCCGGTGTTGTCTCTTTTTGTCGTTGAGGTGTACCACTATCCGTGGTGACTATGGTAGGCGCTGAATCGCTCTGAAAGCTATTTGTATTGAATATGTCTTCGCCAGTAATATTGCCGCCGTCACCTTTTCTAGGCTTACCCATACTATGAGTTATCTTGTGACTTGTTTGGATTGAGTGATAGGAAATCGATTTAGATCTTGTTATTCTTTGCTCTTTCTCTTTTGCTTTTTCCCTTTTTGTTTTAACTCAAATGAATAGTTTACCTAGAATGTAAATAGTAGGAAACAACATATGTTATAAAATAGGAGTAATAGAACACAAATGTATGGTCGTGGAAGAGGTACTTCGCCAGTTGCGAGGTGAACGATCCGCTTTTGAGTGACCAAGAATTCAAACACAAGTAATAGTACTGTTGTGACATCTATTTTTGTACCGGGAGAAGTAACGTTAGCGCTGTCTGGCTGTGTGTGTCCCTCTTTTTGACAATTCTGGACAGAGATGTGTCAATCTGTTGAAAATCATAAAATACCGTATATAAGCGTTGAGAATTCAAAAAATGAGAGTATGAACAGCCTAAAATTAAATACTTAGGAAGAATACATTTCTGTTGTGTGTAAAAAAATGATGGTGCCGGTAGGAATCTTGGACAAAAATTCTGGTACAATACCGTATGCATACAGTACGCGGTAATACAATGTACTACCGAGATATGACATACGGTATTATATTATTAAAAGCACCGACACATACAATGTAGTAGAGCATTCAGAAGCTGGCTGAGGGTAAACAAACTACTGTAGTGTAGCCAAAAAACTTTAAACATTGGTAGGTGCACTAGGCTGGATGGCTATGTCTTTTGTTGAATCAAGATAATCTTTGCTATACATATCTACTTGGGCATTAGCTAGATTAATAACATATTATACATATATTTATATATATGTCACATAGAAAATCAATGAGTTAAATAAATAAGATAATCTTTGCTACTAGATTATTATCCTACAGTACAACAGTGGTGACTGATTTTTGTCCTGTAGACAAGCCATAATAAATGATGTTAGTATGATTAGTATATATAGTACGTACAGTACATATACTGTATCTGTTGAAGAGGTCTATGTTGATTCGATTCGATCTAGTCGTCTCAAGTCGTGTAAGAATTGACAGAGAACATGTCATGCTGTAATCGCATCAGCCATTGTATGTTCAAGTAGAGAACAAGAATCTTCGAAATTCCAAAATTATATCAGAACGTGATACACGTGCACAACCGCGCTCATCGGTTCTCATCGCGTCATTGGGGATGACACACTGATGACAAATTGAAGTCGCTGGTGTCATTTGTTACTTCAAGTAGTTCACTAGTGTTCTAGCACACAGACAGTAGTTCCTACGGTACTGTACTGTGCAGTATTGTGATTTATTGACTTTCTTAGAAGGAAAAATGAGAATTACGCATCGCCGAGATACAATTACAGCAGGGCGAATGAAATGTTACTGAATATTTTACACGTGATGTGCGTACTTCAAGAAGTTACTCAGCACGGAACATGGCGATGTATACAATTTTCAAACCTGGAACATGTGTTCTCTCTCTCTCTTTGAAAAAGAACGAAGCGAACTCAAAATTCACTACAAGAAGAAAGAGAACAATCAAAAAGTAAGTGAGAAGAACACCTACCCAAATTACCGTTTCATGACACGGCCAATAACAGTCATAATCTACCAGTACTGTCAAGAAACGCGCAAAAATACCAAAGAAAGTGAGGTGTAACTGAATACACACAAAAAGCATCAGCAATCAGTATCAGCAATAAGAACATCATCATCAATACAACCTTATTAAAAACGCATAGAGTTCTGATTCATTCGCTTACTCACCCTATTCGAAACGTTTGAGCGAGTAACTACTTTATACTTCACCGAGCTAAGGTTTGATTCTCATACATCAAGTACAATTCAATTATTCGAAAAATACATACTTCGCTCATAAAATACAAAACCATTACAATTGCATTCGACAATACAATAATATTACAAACTAATACAAATAATAATAAATAAAACAAAAACAATGGCCATGTCATCCCATACGACTAGTGTCGTTAATACTACCGGTACAAGTAACAGCAGCAGCAGAAACAACTCCGCCGCAACCACAACAATGATGGTTGCCGGTGGTATTGGTTGCGGGGTGGTGGTACACTTCGAAGAATCAGAACACCAACTCCTCAAGACGTACTTAGTGGACGAGGTGGTGGAATTAATTCTCATCCTGGTAATAAAGTCTTCCGTGAATGGGTTCGTCTCCGGAAGGAAGATTACAATCTTGCACGTAATAAGAAGGAAAAGACAGTGGTCGCAACAGAGGTTGTTCGTCAGGTACAACAACAAAACGGTAGATTCTTAACTAAGGACACTCCGTTGTTGGTGGCAGTGGTGGTCATTGGTGGGTAGAAATTGATGAAATCAAAGCACTCGCAAGACCACACAGGCTCTTAGAGAAGGTGCCCCGAAGATTCGTATGGCCCATCAACTTCCAGAAGATGCTGACACTCTACTACTTTCGCCGCCACTGACACCATCACCTCCGCGAAAGAAAACAAAACCGTCAAGAAACGCAGGAGAAAGAACAGCTGTTCCTCTGAAGTATCTGATGCCTCTGACCACACATTGGCCGAAGAAGTACTCGAAGTAACCTCCCGGCATTACCGTATTGAAGTCGGAGCAATTGCTTTTACCGGTAACAGATTATAGCATGGCGCTGAAAAGCTACATGAAAACGTGGAACAAGCTAAATATATAGCTGATCATCAAGACGATCAAGGACAAGAGAAGAAACAGAAACAAGAGCAACGCCAAATGAACACACTTGTCGCTCCTCTAACAAGCAACAAGGACTTCAACGCAAGATACCAAAAAAACCGGTTCAATCCACTGGAGATGTCAGCAGTAGATCCTTTTGCTGATACACCACCATTAATGGCAACTCCCGCACCTGATTTCGGTAATGAGATTCCTTCATTATCTCTTGACGTTGCGAATCCTACTGCTGCTACTATTGCACTACCAGGACCACCATTACCAAGAAAGACGAAGCTTCAACGAAATCATAGCCTGTCATTATCGGACTACGGTGATGGGATGGGAGCATTGTCAAACACGAATTTAGAAATAATGGGTAGTAGTGGAGTCGAATTTGTGAATCCATTTGATGATGAAAGCAACGTCTACGCGAGTGAGAATGACACGAGCGTTGTTTCATCATTTGTACCATCGTCTGTTACAAATCATTGGGCAGGAGCAGCACCGACACAAGACGGAGCTCTAAAACCAAGGTACGTTTCTAAAAGTGTCTACTTTTGTTTGTTTGTTTTTGTTTTGAATTACTCACCTCACACACGGATTTATTTGGCTTTATCTCACATACAGCCCTCTTTCTTTCTAAAAAAAATTAACAACTATATGTACAAAACAGCCAAAGCAACGTGAGCATCAATCATACCGAGTCAAACAATAGATGGAATAGGCTGCTATCATCAGCAGCAATAGCAAATGATGATGATGATGATGTCCGTAATGATTATGAACAGAACAGTGAGAATTTCAATAGTGATTATTTCTTTCACGACGACGGTCCTATGGAAAGTGATTTCGGAGATGGCATGAGATCTATATTGGATGTTGTACATCCTGATCTAACGTCTCCTGAAAAAGATGACGATTCAATCCCAACATTGCTTATGCCTTGGCGTGGTGATAAAAAGAATACTACGATGAAACGTCGGACGAGTTTCTCATCAAGAAACTCTCTTTCTCGAGGGAGTTTGAATAGTTTGATTGGTGGAAGGCAGTAAAGGAATAAAGGGAAAAGATCTGATTTTTGAAAATAAAACCTACTACATTGTACAGTAATACTTATTGCAACGGCACACAATCCTTCACCCGAACGAAGGGAATTTAGTAAAAAAAGTAAAACGAAAAATTTAAAAATAAAATCGACTGAGTAGTTCCCCATTTTTCTAGTTAATCTATTTTTAGAGTGTAGATATTATGCATATCTTTAGAAGGTGGGATCTACACCCTCCAGCTTGTTTAGAGCTGCTTTGATTTATGTATCAGAAACTAGTCAAATTACTGTAACAAACATGAGTAGAGGAATGACTACTTATTATAATGTTATTTGGTGTGTAGTAAGACAGTAGGCGGACCCTGCCCTCCATACCAGGGGCTATAATTATAGCTGATTCAGAAACAATATAATATACGGTACATGAATGGCTATACAGGGAATTGTGCTGGAAAATCCTGATTGCTCATATGTACATCCATACTGCACAAACAAAGCTTGTATCAGGAAACGATCTTCAAAACTGTCATTGGGGGACTAATTTTTAGCATTTTGATATGTTATAACAGTCCAGACTATTTTATGTCAAGATATTGTAATAGTATTGGATCTATTTCCTTGAAGAGTTTCCCAAGAATAGTAGAACACCATGTGGCTGCTGTCATGTCATGTCATGTCATGTCATGTCATCAATCATTCTACAGTATGACACATGATAAGAAGAAGAGGAATTCATATAATGGGTCTCAACTATATCCTTTCTAATAGACAATCAGATATAATGCTACTCACTTACTTGTTTCCCCCTGACAATTGTCACCCACAAAATGAAAGGCCGACATGTACGCAATACAGTAGAGAGGCATGCAAATTTCAATATTTTCCTCAATGGGCTTTTCGGAAAATCAATACCCTCAAAGCCCCGTAAAACTCATTGCAACATCTATCATACTTGGATCTTCA
Organism: Fragilariopsis cylindrus CCMP1102; assembly: GCA_900095095.1. Classification (NCBI taxonomy): domain Eukaryota; phylum Bacillariophyta; class Bacillariophyceae; order Bacillariales; family Bacillariaceae; genus Fragilariopsis; species Fragilariopsis cylindrus. The sequence continues at coordinate 4,824 of FMBT01000004.1, forward strand.
TGAAACCTTTCTTCTTCGCCAAATCTCTACCTTCACAATGCAACCAGCGGGACGAATTCATAATCCCCATCACCACTATATCCATTGGATCGTATATACGGAGGCAGCTCGTCACATTCCACCAACAAAGGCATCATTGCTTCTGTCAAGTGATGTGGTTTCATCCAAGATTCATCACCTGCAGAGTTGGAGTGCTAGCGATGGAAATCAAACGTAAACCCTACCCACATCCTACACGGCGATGTGTGGAGGATGCAAATCGTAGGTCCATTTGCACCGACATCTCTAAGTGCGATGATAACAGTAAGGCCGTGGCGTGTTGACTATTGCAGACATCGCTCTACGTTTGTAGGTGAAAACATGCATAATGTAGAGTGTATTTGCTATAATATGAATCGGTTACTAGATTGTTAATTTTAAAGAAAGTGAGCTATGTGTGGTCATGAGTCTCTTTGCACTTTTATACGACCAGATGGTGTTCACCTTCCACATTGATGTGATGTGTCAAGCGATGTTCGCTAACACGTGTAAGATATCCCAAACGCATATCTTCAACAGGGCGGACATTATTTTTACAGTATGCCAAAATTGATTCAAGCTCTGAGGTGCAGCAATCAAGGAGCTGTAGCTGTGCTAAATCATACTGGCTATTTTTATGATCTCATGCGAGCGTTTTTACGGGGTGTCCCGACACAGGCATGGCATTTTACACAACATAACGTGATGAATTGTTCGCACTGCTTCCTTTTGTTCGTCTCACCATGTCCGATGTTTTGTGCGCCACTGTTCCGTCACCTGATCCACCACAGTACCATCGTCCGCAGACGCAGCACGAACGAGCCTTGTGCGGTGCTCGCATGCGGTGACCGTCATTGTCGCAGCATCGGATGTGACACGATGGGTGCGAGCATCCAGCGTTGGGGTACTTTGAGACTTCTTAAAACCATCGATTTGTTTTGGAATACCTAGGAAATATGCATAATATATAATTGCTCATAAAGTAGAAAGTGGCTGTCGGTGTCGGGGAACAAAACAGGATGAAGGAGGATAAAACTGATTTTCCGATTTTTTTTTAAATCGTGGATGTTCCTGAGAACAACATGGAACATCAGTACTAGTATTTACTTGCGCGCACTGCGCAGGCACGCAGCGCTCGCATTTAAAAAAATCACCATCATCTATTATTTTGTCCGTTATCAGTTACGGATGCGTTAAATGTCAGACATACCTACTGTACATGCAGACTATTGTCAACATACAAACAATTACAATGTACTGCGGCGCTTTTCCTTCTCCGATAATTGTTGCAACTAAACTACCGAGTAACAACTTTGCAGTACAAACACAATTGAAAAGAATTTATTGAATAGAATTGGACTGGTGAAACTTGGAATTTTCGGCGTCACCTACCGTATCTAACGTGCACCGTAATTACGACGGTGTTCCGGTTGAAAAATAAATATTATATTCTTCCTGGTATCCCGCTAAAGATAAGATAAACACACACAGCGTACACAATCAATTATCATGGCTAATTTAGTACGGACGGTACGGCCCAATGGATTAGTTCGACCTTATACGCCTACTCAAATATCAACATGGTTCTTCCTTCCTACACTCGTTTTGGAATTCTCTTTTTTGTATCACCCATTCTACCATTGGCAGCATCGATTCCTTGTACTATAGTTTTCTGTGGCTTTGCAGCCTCTTCCACGTACTTTGGCTATATGGCAATGAAAATTGATCCGTCCGATCCGCGATTACATATAAATAATAATAATAATAATAATAATAATAGTAATAATAACAATGATGACGACGACGATAACAATAACAACAACAACGGTGGGAATGGTATATCATGCCGTCATTTTGATCCACAAGAACCGACCAAACAATGTTGGATATGTGATATCCAGGTAGGAGAAAAATCAATGCATTGCAAATTTTGCAACAAATGTGTGATCAATTTGATCATCACTGCATGTGTAAGTATTGAAATAGAGGATTGTTTCTATTTAGTTGTTTTGTTTTGTTTTGTTTTGTTTTGTTTTGTTTAAATCGATTGAATTGAATTCAATTGAATTCAATTGAATTGAATAAATACTATCGTTCTTTTATCCACTCAATGTCTGATTTATTATTTTCGTTCTCCACTCTGCAGGGCTCAATACATGCATCGGTAAAGCCAACTATCCATACTTCTTCCGAACTATGGTTTCTTTAAGTATCATGCTCCTAATTCAGGCGGTCATACAAATTGCGTTAATACTAGACATATATCTAGGTAGTGATTCATCTGATTCATCTAAGGAAAGAGCGAAAGCTTGGTTTGGAGTGGAAACAACAGTATTACCCGTAGTAGTGGTCATGGGGGTATTTATACTCTTTAGTTTAGTTTCATTATCATTGATCGGTCAATTACTAATATTCCATCTGAAACTCCAACGGGAGGGTATAACAACGTACCAGTTTATAGTTAGAGACAATCAAAATCGACGAGAACGAACTAAAAAAGAAAATGATCTCAAACTTCGACGGCTATTGGCGGTTGGTAAAGCAAAGGAAGAAGGTAATAACACACTTGTTTTTCGGCTTGAGAAAGGTGGCATGCTGCGTGAAAAATGTGGCCTGACATGTTGCGATCCATTAAAAATGGAGGACGAAGAAAATAATAATAATAATAATAATAATAATACCTCTACTAATAATAGCACGAATGGTCACACGACAACCAATAATGAGACAACATCTTCCGCAGTGAACAGGGAAAACGACGATGAGGCGTAGTCAAAGAATTCATTATACGAAACATGAGTGCATGAATCGTTCGTATTATGGCATCAAACCGGTAATTTTTAAATGATTCTAATAATGTATTATTATATTATATTATATTATACTACACTATTCAATACACTATTTTTTATACTTTCCAAGAATCGTCCCAAAGAAATAAAATGTACTTTAAATCAATATAATTCGACCATAGTGGTCGAAAAGAATAGATGAATAGCGAAGTTTGAAATTCCTTTGAGCATAATTCTTGACGTACAATTATTCTTAACTTTCTTTTCAGACCTGTAAAAGAAATTATTATCATATTTCTTAGGAAGATAGAGATTTTCTTCACTTCTTCTTCGTGGTTTCTACAGTGCACTGCAAACGAAAGATGTGAAAAAGTGATACTGGGAATTGGAGCTAATGAAATGAGTACTGTAGACGTTAAAAAAGTTTTAGAAATAATACACAACTGCTAAAAGGTAACTGAGTTGTTAAGAACTATTGCATATAGCAGTTTAATTCTATCTGAATTTCCCACCCTTCTTGATTCCCATCTGGCCTGTGGCAGCCTTGGCCCGTGCCAATCCTGTTCCACCACCTTTGAGCAGTCCTCCACCTTGTCGTACTTGCTCGTTCATTGCACCAACTTCCCCTTCCAACCATGCAAAGTTCTTATTACGCTTCGCGCGAGCCTTGCCGTCTTTCTTGTCTTGATCCTTCCTTCGCTCTGTCTCAATAAAGGCACCATCGATACGAAGTTCACGAGTGATTGCCTTATGTTCGCGTTTGTATTCCCGACGAGTTCTATCAAGCGCTGTTTGCATTGATTTCTTGCCCTTATCCTTAGACATAGAATATCGTTCTGGATCCTCCATACGAGGGGCCAATGTTTTGATGGACATATCAGCAATACTAGCTCTCCCTCTTCTCTGCAAGGGAACCCTCTTCGTTGGACATACTTCGGCAATCAAAACTGCAAGTCTAGATATCTTTTTTTGAAGCTGTGGTGGATATGACTTCGGTTGTAAACTCAAGATAGCACTGGTAACTTCATACAATAACTCCGTTTCGGCTGACACCGAGAACGATCCCTTGAGGGACAAAGTACATTTTTCTACCAGACTTATGCATAACGAGAGCAAAGTCACCGCAATTTCTGATGTTTCATTGTTCGTGATGAAATCCTTCTCAAGTTTTAAGGAGGGAAGGCTGGTATTCACGTCATCTTCGTATTCTGAAATATTGTCACGTAGCGACCGGCAAAAGGGTTGGTTGTATGCTGCTTGAAGAGCAGGGTTGGAGAAGTTTCCCATATTGGGAGAAAACAGTCGAATTGCCGATGCAACGAAACTCAATGCTTCTGGAACAACTCGTTTCGCTTCCTTCGTATATTCCATCAGTAAACCTGAGCACATGATACCCATTGTAAGGTCATATGTAGATAACACTGGTGTTTGAGCCGTAATCTGAGCCAAGAAAATGATTGCCGGAGTGACTACATGATGACGACGATCTGTGACAGGGAAAATATGCCCGAGAGCACGAATCAAAAGAAAAACTCCAGTCGATGGCCATGCGGACCATTCTTCCATATCTTCATCGTCATTGTGAACAAAATCAGAATCACGTAATCGTTTCTCGTGTGCATTACGAAGAACGCCAATACGACGACTCCATACGGCACCGGCACTCTCTGGAGAATCTTGAGCCATATCGTACATAACTTTAGCGATGTTATTCATTTGTTCGTATCGTCCAAGTTCTTTCCCACCATCTCCGGAACTAAAAATTGCATCTCCCACCGCAATGAATCGACGCAGCAAGACATCATAAAAGTTTTGCATTCTTTCACCATTCCTATGGTCCAGACGTACTGAATTGGATGCATATATTCGTTTAATTATAATCGAGGCGTCTTTTCCAGTCGAGGCGTATTTGGCAATCAAATCGTGTAGGCCTTCCAAAGTTGTTACTGCCTCGAATACATAAGGCATTTCATTTCTGTGTTCAATCAAACAAAACGAAAACGTCAATATAGTAAGTAAGTGAAAAAAGGGAAATGTTATTACCAAGGAGACACAAAGGAAGGAGATAGTTCCTGAAGGTACTATGTGGCATTATTTATTATTTGGTGAATCTATTGTCAATATGAAGATGCGAGAGCAAAACGCCCAAGAAGTATCCCATAATACACGAGTACGAAATACACAGCAACAATCATCAAAGATGAAAGGCTGCATAATCACGTGTGACGAATGAAGAAGAAAACACCGCTTGTAAACACAAAGACAAAATGAGCAACGTACCTAGCTTTTTCTTTCGCCTTTTTCCGTTTCAATTGTAATTCGATATCTTTATTATCCTCTGTAGGCTTCTGGACAACAACTTCTTTTTCACTCGGACGGACATTTTTGGGAATCACATTTTCCTCTATGTCGCCATCGTCATACTCAACAGTGTATGTGACGCTGTCATCACCATTTTTGTGAACTTTAGTAACTATTGCATCGTACCAGTTCTCACGACCATCATATTGATCCTTTGCACGATAATTACCACGTACACGACTTCCCTCTGGAAGTGGATGGCAAGTATCACCTTCTTCAGCATCAGAATTTGAATCGTCATCTGAATCAGACTGATCACTCTCTACGATGTTCCCGTCCTTATCAAAAGATTTAAGCCCATCTGCAGTAAATTTCACTTCAAGACCATCCTTATTGTCATCATCATCATCGTCGTCGGAATCTGATAATTCGTCTGGATTACGATGTTGTCGCTTTGGTTTCTTATTTTTCTTCTTAGTATCGCCACTCACAGAAATATCGGAAAAGTCATCCTCTTCAAAGTCACCATTCATTCTCGCTAATCGTCGAGTTTCCAATTCATGTAGTTGTTCTGATTTCTCCTTGGCTATCTCTTCGGGTGTTTTAGTCCGATCGGTTGCTCTTCTTTTGGGTACACTCATCATTTCACGTAGTTGTGAATTCCATTCCTTCATTTCCTTATCTTCCTGCGTTGGTTCAGGACGAACTTTTGGTCTCTTTTCATTTTTTCGAAACCGTAACAATTCAGACAAGTCCCCATAGTTTTCATCCATCTTTTCGAATGTATCTAATTGATCTTCCTTTGCTTCCATCTTAACTGCTTTCATTGCTTTTCTTCGTGCGATAAGATCATCCAATTCATTCTTTCTTGTTTGACCGTACAGTTTGGACAAATCAGTACCTGTTTGCAAATTATTTCCATATATATTGGGTGTACCCATTGAGGACAAACCCGCTCCACCAAAATGCAGTTCTGTATCCACTGCCTCTAAATTACCTTTATGATCATCCTCGTCGTCTGAATACATTACTTCACTTTTGCTAGGATCAAGTTTTTGACCCTTATGGGTAAGAAGTGCGTCATTACTACCAAGATTGTCGTCATCAATGTCGTCCAAACGATACTTAGAAGATCGATTAGATTGTCTGGTACGTTCTTTCACCAAACGCGCTAACATTTGATCTTCTGTTGACATCTCTGGATCGTGTTGACCAATTCTCCTATCAACAAATGAATTAGATTTTTTAGAATCTCGTAAATTAGAACGTAATTGTGATTGTCGCCGTTGTAGGCTTTCTAGTGCATATTTAGTAGATTTTGGTTTCGAAATAGGTCGATTATGAACTTCATGCTTCGGACGTTTGTTTCGAGCTGTCATTTCGAAGGGATTACCAGGATCATTACCACCATTACGTTGGCCATTACCACCACCACCATTCTTCCGAACCAAGCCACGAGGCAAGGTGGTAAGTGATCTCTTGGCTTTGTTATTGCGTTTTCCCATTGTTTTTCACAGGGTAGATTAAGCCAGGTATTTTTCTTTCCTGTTTTTTTTTTAATAACTGTTTACTATATCCATATTCGAATTTTATTTCGAAGCGACGATGTGTAAAGCAAATAAAAAATAATGTTCCTTGTTTATGTTTCAGGACATGTAATTTTTTTACGGTGTTACCGTATGGATGGCTATCAACTAAAATTGATGCCGTACAGGAGGACAGATTTGAATCACTAATTGATAATAATTCAAGACTGAATGTTCAATTCTGCACGTTCGTTCACTTTTTTATTGATGTTGGTTTGTCTTGGTAATGCTGAAAAATCAATCGGCTGTTTCCCTTGCTATATCATTGTATTACTCCATCGATTTGTTCCGATTGTGCATACAGCTAGACTAGTTTGAATGAACTCGCTCAATCGACTTTTTCTTTAACAGTCATTTACGTCTTTACACCATATCGCTTACTAAGAAGTGCGGATGCCTGCGTAACGTGTGCATGATAATTTTCCTGTCTAATGCGGTAGTTTTCGGAGTCGGTTACACGAACAAATCATAGTACTTGTATAATACAAAGGAAAAAGAAAAAAAAAACACAAGAAAGGATCGAATCCAATCCAATCGAATCCGATCGAATCAGGTCATCGTCCTAGTAGGATTTGTCATACATATCCTAATTGTTGTCTCCTTAGAGATTGAGTGAGTGTGAGCGCGATTTGCTTTTGAGTGCTGGGATGAGCCACCTTCAAACTACTATCCAAAATGGCAACGGCAATAAACAGAAGGTTCGTGGAATTTCTGATGGATGGTTTACCGAAACGCAACAATGTGGCCGGGACAAAGATTCTCTCTTGCATTGGAGGGTGGTCCCGAAAACATGAAAATTCTATTATTTTTCATGAACAATCGGAATATCAAGAGATACTTGTTTTTCAATCTGCTCAGTATGGAAAAGTTTTTGCCATTGATGGTATTTTACAATTGACCGAACGTGATGCATTCACATTCCATGAAATGATGTCTCATCTTCCACTATTTTCCCATAGAAATCCAGAACATGTACTCATTGTGGGTGGAGGGGATGGTATTGTCTTACAAGAAGTTTTACGTCACAAGGAGGTAAAGAAAGTGATCCTAGTAGAGATCGATCCATTAGTCATCCACGCAAGCAAAAACTACTTGAAACTTGTTCCTGCAGAATTGTACGATGATCCAAGAGTTGAGATTATCCATGCCGATGCAGCGGAATACGTCCAAGATCCAATGAATCATAATATGTTTGATATCATCCTAGCCGATACATTAGACCCATTAGGGCCGGCAGAATCACTTTTTGAACCAGAATTTTACGAATTTATGCATGCGGCCCTACGATCGAATGGTATCGTTTGTACACAGGGTGAAAATATGTTTATTCATTTTGATTTAATCCGTGATCTTATCGCTTGTTGTAAAGATATTTTTGGTCATGCCGAATATGCGACCACCAGTGTCCCATCGTAAGTACATTATGGTTTTTGTGTGTATCCTATTCAATACACCACTAGTATGTATTTAGATAACGTCGTCGTCATCATCGAAATAATACAATTAAAATAAATTGGTGCAATACGTCTCTCTCACACAACCCCCGCATCTGTTTCTCCTTTTGCTACTGGGAAACAAAGTTACCCTTGTGGTCAGATCGGATTTATATTGGCACATAAAGGCTCTTCCTCCGACAAGAATGTGAAGAGAAGTTGTAGTAAACCCGTCCGACGTCCCACATTCCAAAATGATTTAAAATGGTACAATCCACAGATGCACCAGGCTGCATTTGTTTTACCGCAGTACGTAAAAGTAGAATTAGACGATGGTGAGTCAGTTCTTGATGAAATTTATAACGACGAAGATGATGACGATGAAGAAGGTGATAGGTGTGTCTTATCAGGATGTATTATTAGTTGATTATCATATGAAAAATTAATGACATACAGCCAGAAGAATGATTTACTTGGTTAAGTGAAAGATGCTCCTATAACCGACTGTTTTGACGCTATGTTAAGAGAATAGAATAAAAAATACCTAATATTAGATGACCTAAATATTGTATACAACATGTTTCCACACTTTGGAATTGATGATTTCAATATTTGGAATCTTTCTTCTTCATAGCATACCTCTTCTTATTCCTTGAAATTTTCCTATTCATCTGCTTTTGTATCTCCTGGTTGGAGTGTGTGTTGTGCAAAGTTTTACAACTCATGATTTATATCACATATATTATATTTAGATGATGTTTCAGTTCACTACATTTCTTTTTCATCCTTCTTTTGATATGCTGAGTATGCTTGTACTGTGATTTGTATAGGTTTGGCTGGTGAAGATGTGTATTGAAAGGGTACTGAATCGGTCCTTGACCTACCGTCCTTTTTTAGCATAGTTTGAAATTTAGCAATAGCCTCTAAAATTAATATACAGTACTTATTCGTACTGTACTGTACTACAAATATTTAAATATTATAAAATAATATCATTACGAGCCTAAACCCTAATAGGAATGTGCTTATGTGATTTTTTATTTTTGAAATCGATCCGTCATCGTCATAAAGCTCAAGCTACACGATACGCCTTCGCTAAGTATACACAAAAAAATCTGGAAATGCCATGCCACGCCATCCTTGACGAAGAAACAACCATTCTCTCTCTTTTCAAATAAAAAAGCAGAACGAAGTCGACATCGGAGCATAAGTGAAACCCTCAATAAACCCACGCAACCCAACGCACCTTTAGTCATAGCAGATCAATCCTTGAAGCACTGTTACCTTTTTAACTGTCCACAGAACGGAATTAAGGAAGAAAACGATGGCTCCTGATGCAGATCGATTAAGACAACGCCACACGCACACGAGCGTGTTGGGAAAAGATGATGTTAATGATAGTGCAACAGAACCTGTTTACCGTATTTCAACATTAAAGACATTAGGTGGTACAGAAGTTGTTATTGATGGTGCTATTTATGATATTGCAAATTTTGATCATCCTGGTGGTGAAACAATTGAAATATTTGGTGGTAATGATGTTACCGTTCAATATAAAATGATTCATCCATACCATACTGCTAAGCATTTAGAAAAAATGACACGTGTTGGTACGTTCCTGATTACAGTAGCGAGTGAGTATTAGTACAGTACTTTTTATAGTAGGAAATTGTGACTCTGTTGGAACGAAAGAAAGAAAGAAACAATAAATTTGAAACTTTGTCATTTTACCGTCTAACAATCAATTAATTATCTTCGTGTTTGTCATTTTTTTCTTCAAATAATCAAGATACAAATGGGGTACACCATTTGAACGTGAAATTAAAAAGGAGGTGTTTAAGATTGTACGCCGTGGAAAAGAATTTGGTACATATGGATACTTTGCACGTGCCATCTTCTATATTGCATTTTTCTTTACATTGCAATATTATTGGGTAACAAGCTCAACGTCGTATGCATTGTCAATTGTTTATGGAGTATCTCAAGCATTCATTGGATTAAATGTCCAACATGATGCCAATCATGGTGCAGCATCGAAGAAACCATGGGTTAATCATCTTTTAGGTCTTGGAGCTGATTTCATTGGTGGTTGTAAATGGTTATGGATGGAACAACATTGGACTGTAAGTTTTATCGTCAATATAATATAAATACATTGATTTTCTCGTGTTTCGTTTATTTTCTTATTGATAAAAGTACGGTTATATTATTTTACTCATCATTTATTCTTTACATAACGCAACATTTTTTTTTTGCTACAGCACCACTCCTATACTAATCATCATACGGATGATCCTGATAGTTACGGAGCTGAGCCTATGTTAATTTGGAATGATTATCCACCTGGTCATCCAAAACGTTCATACAGGCATCATTTCCAGGCATTTTATTACATGCCTGTTCTAGCTGGGTACTGGTTATCATCTGTTCTCAACACTGAAGTAATTACCTTACAACAAAGTGGTGCTAAGACTGTTGGTATCAATATGGACAATCCGTACATTATGAGAAGTCGAAAGTGGGCCGTTGCATTACGTATCCTCTACATCTACACCAATATTATTGCACCATTTGTGTCCCAAGGTTTTTCATTAAATATTATTGGACATATCTTAACCATGGGAGCTGCATCTAGTTTAACTTTGGCTGTTTTGTTTGGACTTTCGCATAACTTCGAACATGTCGATCGTGATCCTACCTACGAAACACGCCATGGAGGTGATGATCAGGTTTGTTGGTTTAAAGCACAAGTAGAAACATCTTCTACGTATGGTGGATTCATTTCTGGTGCCTTAACTGGTGGATTAAACTTTCAAGTCGAACATCATTTATTCCCCAGAATGTCTAGTGCATGGTACCCATACATTGCACCAAAGGTTCGTGAAATCTGTAAGAAACATGGTGTCCGTTATGCATATTATCCATGGGTCCATCAGAATCTTATTTCAACTGTCAAGTACATCCATCAAGCTGGTACAGGTTCGAACTGGAACGATGGAAATCCATATTCAGGAAAACAATAAATAGTAACGAAAAAATATTAATACGGTATTTATCATTATTAGTATTTAGATCTAGTATTTTTGAAGTAAATGAACGGTCTCTCGTTATAATATTACCACCTAATGTATACATAGAAACATTAAAGTAAAGAATCAATTGTCAATAACTGAGCCATCATATTTCATCTACTCTAGTTACTCTACGATAGTAGGAATCTTATCTTAACTTAACCAGTTTTTCATCAGTATTACGGTATATATTTTTTACGTTTACATATCATACCATTATTATTTTAAATCTGGATTCAAATCAGGCATTTGAAGTCCAGCTCTTGCCGCAGCTCGTCGACTCATTTCTTTAGGTGAAAATTGCTTTTCGGCACCAGCATCAAGTTGTTGCAATCGTGTACGTTCATCAATATTTTCTCGTAGGGACAAATACTCGTTGGCTAATAATTTATGGAGCTTTTCTTCTTCTTTTTTATTATTATTATTATTATTATTATTATTATGATCCACCAACTCGCGACGATACCAATTTAGAACATATTTCCTTGTAGCACTTGTTGTGCGGTTATCTATTATTTTGACGATGATGGCTTCGATATATGATCCGTCTTATTCACCCTGAGTCTACGTAAAATACCACGCAATACGGGTGGTATATTGGAAGATGACATTTTCAATTCACTTTTCTACGAACAGAGATGAAGATTAACGGATATAGTTGTTCTGATAATCACTCTCAACAACGTTCTAATGATTTGCTTTTTATCCGATGGTTTGGATTCGCAGGATTAATACCGTAATCGAATGTCTTCAGTTCTCCTCAAACTAAAAAGGGAGTGATGTTAATACTTGATACTTCTAACGTTGTACTGTGTAATACAGTATCATGAATTTTAGTTTTTCGGCATCTGTTATCTGTTGAGATTAAAAAAAAAATGGTCGAAAATCAGAAGGTTGCGCGGAGCCCCCTCCTGTCTGAAAGAGAAAGAAAGAAAGATCATGAAGTTAAAAGTATATTCACTATGGCATTCGAATCAATATGATTCAACACGGTACAGTATGATACATTGTAGTAAAGAAATAAAAAGAACGAAGGAAATCATATTATTGTCTGTTTTTGATTTCGAAACAATATACATCATAATGGTAGGTAATAGCTACATAAGATAATAATATTGATTTGAAAAACGAACATAATAACAGTATTATTAGCAGTACTACTGCAATGGTCCAAAGCATAATATATGATGTATGTGATATCATTCAGTATGGAATTGGAAGTAGCCAAAGTAGCACTTTAAAGGATGTATCCCCTGCCTTCACATGAAGGGAACAAAGATAAAATCATGTATTTCATCTCAGTCAGACCATCACCACCTTTACCTCATCTCCCCCCATTGTAAGAATACAGAACACTTATAATATCTTCAATCTCAATGCAATTTAGGCTAGTCACCAAGTGGAGCGCAATGGTTGCATTTCTGATGTACTAATGGAAATTGCTATCTTTGAGCAGCACAACCAAAACTGACTAGGTTAATGAACAGTTGATGATGCTTCTGACATGAATTCCACGGACATGATATCACTGAATTGAGAATTTTCAACTACTATTTAATAAGCTGCAGTACTTGAGCACTAATTGCTGAAGGATGTTCAGATAGGGTAAGGATAGATAAAAAAGGGTGTTATAAATTTTAATTAACAGTATATCTAAATATTGTAAATTCTAGTAAAGTTTACATTCGCATGTTTTCAATGATAGTTCCCACAATTCTTGGCTTTTGTTTCGTCTCTTGATTCGTCGCTACTCGCTATTGATGTGATCACACTTTCTTTCCCTTCGGTAAGGTAAATACTTCCCCCCACCATCATCTGATGTAGTAGCTGCTTGAACAATAACTTCCGCACCGTCCTCAGGCGATCTTGTTCGCCCATACCGATGTATCTCCATGGGTCTAGAATGTAATTGAGGAAAAAAATACCCTTCCAACCAGCACGTCGTGTAAGACCAGTGGTTGGAATAAATCCAGGTGACACAGCATTGACTTTAATAACAGAAGAAGAAGGTGTTGTTTTGTTGATCCCATTGTTGCCTCTTCATCCAATCGTCGTTGTAGTTCATACGTAAACCATAGATTGCAAAGTTTAGATACCTGGTACGCCTTGAAGCCATCGTAATTCTCTTTCGATTGTAGTATACCATCTGGGAAATTGGGAAGAACAAGTTTTTTCTTATTATCATTATTATCGTCTTCCTCCTCGTCTTGACCATCATTATTACTATTATCATTAGAATCTTTATTATCAACTGTCATCCTCTCATTATATTCATGTAGACTGGACGATACAATCACGATACTCGCTCCATCTTCTGATCGTTTTAAATCGTCCAACAAAAGTTGTGTCAATAGAAATGTCCCAAAATGATTCACTCCCACGATTTCCTCTAGATTCTCCGATGTTTCTACAAACGGCGTGTTTTGTCCCCAACCAATTCCAGCATTATTCACTAATATATTCAATGATGATGATGATGATCCTGATTTTTATTATTCGGATGATCGACAATCGCTCCTCCATCCAACTTATGAACGTCATCGACGAACATTCGAATCGATTCAAATGAACCTAAATCTAGTTGCATATATATAACTTCACAAGATGGAGAAGCAGCTCGAATCAAGTCTTCCGCCTCGTGACCCTTTTGACTGTTCCGACAGGCTAAGATAACTTTATAACCATACTCAGGCGATGCTAGTTTTTTGCAGCTAAGAATCCGATAGAACAAGGAGAAGCTCCCGTCACGATGGCATACTTTGTCATTGGTTTCTGTTTTGCTGATTTTTTGGATTGGATTGATTGATCTTGCTTTTACTGTCGTATGTACATGATATTATGTTCACCGGAGACTCAAAGCACTACTTCCTTACTGCGTCCTTCAAACATTATTTGTTGAATTAGTTGATACCTGCAATGGTATTATTACAGTAATTTTTTGTCATGCGCGTCGAAGCACTCGTTCAACGCCTAAGTAAATTTGGGCACGTGCCAAATCTTTTTAAGTAAATAATCGCCAAATGAATTACTGAAAGTGAATTACTGAGATTTTAAATAATATTCTAGATTAATAATTAATTCTACTCGATAGCTAGCTACAGTACAAGACGCAATGAAGGATATTGATAATTAAACAGACGAACGCCAACGAAAAGAGAGTGTAGGATACAGGAATTGGTCATGCTTGGTTGGCTGCAACAAGTAGGCCGGTTCGATGCAGGAAGTAGTAAGGAAAGAACAAGAATCCTTCCACGCGATGCTCCAACAAAAGCATCCGTTCAGTTCCCAATATAAAAGGATCCAGATAATCCAACAGATGAATGGAACAAAACACAAGCGCCTCGTGCCAAAGGGACGGCACTTCGGAATAGAGTTCTTAATACAGGACGGGGTCAAGGTGGGTTGGCTGCAAGAAGAATGCACTCGAATGAGAGCGCGGACGGCAGTGCAGCCATGAAAGGAAAAATCGATACGTCGGTCAATAGAGGAACAATGAAATGGAAACCCCAAAATCGTTTAACAACCCAGGGTGTTCGGAATAGATCCAATAGAATCCGATAGAAAAGGAGGAGAGAGAGAATACTAATAGAAGAAGGATACAATAAAAAAAATTGTAGAAAGAAGCAACGGTTAGAACAGAATTTTAAATTAATAGATCAGTCGATGCTCACGAAAGAAATACAGAAAACAAGGGTTAAAACAGAACAACAGGCACAGGAACAGCAACGGGGAGAAAGTGGCAGCGTTTTCGGAAGCTATCCCATGGTTGAGTATATAAAAGGAGCGCAAAATGAATGAATGACGTAACAACAGTAAACCACAACAACGGAAATGGCAACAACAACGTAAAAATACAATCAAACGCATGGTTCCATTCCGAAAAGCCTCGATTGAACCAGGAATCCATTCCAATGAATAACACCACGGTCATGAATGTTTCAATGCAAGACAACAGATCCAAAAGAAGGGCATCATTGTCAAGATAACGCGGACACGATTAAAAACAACAACGACGACGGCACCGATCTGAAAAATGAAGAATTAATCGATTTTGGTCCAAATCAGGTCCAGAACTCCAGGAAAAGCTACTCAATCATTCAATAGTACAAGCAATAACATATAAACGCAACAACAAACCTTGAAAATGGTGAGATAGCTTCAAAATGAGACCACCATGGTCAATTCCTATATTTTCCTTTTTTTAATTCGTTGAATTGAATTTATGAATAATATGTAACGCGAGCGAGTGTGTGAAATATTTCTTCCGTGCTTTTCCGCGTACAAGAAAATAACACTAACAAAAAGCAAGGAGAAGAGGATGCCAGCCTCAAAATTTGAAAAAATGACACGCCGTGATTGAATTGAAAATCCTTAAATATGGCATAACTGAACAGAAGGAAAAATTCAACGCGACTAAAAATTAAGTAAGTAAAATGAATTACTTGAATGTGCTTATCTAATTAAATGAATTACTCAAATGTGACTTGGAATGCGACACCCTAAGTAGTGTGAATTACTGGTATGTGACATCCTAAGTAGTGTGAATTACTGGTATGTGACACCCTAAGTAGTATCTCATTATTTCGAATTACTCGTATGTGGCACATTTCAAATCGAAATACTCAAATTTTATGCACGTGCTCAAAAAACTTTTTCTTCACATAAAATCGACCTACAACTGAGATGCCGATTTGCGTATCACTTGTTGCTTCTACTTGCATGACAAATATTACGTGAATAACTGCACATACCACAATGCTTCCAACTCGTAACCACTATGGAAAGACTTGTGTCCATACTGGCTTTTACTTGGACTCGTTTGGCCAAGGAATGCCTTCACTCGGCCTCGGAAAAGTCCAGTATTTCCACTCGTCTTTCCATATCGGTTACTCGTTGTCGCCAATTTCGGCACGCGCCACTCGTCTATCGACTCGTGTCGCGCGCGCGAAATTGAATTGTTGGATGGGTAGTTATTATAAGTAGTTGTTGAATAGACGAAGTTCGAAAAGTTTGGAAACGAACTTAACGCAATTTTACGCGTAAGTAAGGGCTGAGTTAGTCCTCTTCATCTATCGCAATCACACAAATCAAATAACTGAAACAACGACCAACATCGATATATTCGCATCGCAGTTCATACTACCGTATCAACCAAAACAACACTTGGTACTGTAAACGTTATTACTTGTACCCATTCATTTGACCTCCCTTCAATTGAACAAAAACGTCTTTCAATCAATATATTTCAAGATAAAAGAGTATCATACGATGGGCGATTTAGTTTCCAGTAGAAAGTCGTCAAATGTACGTAAAAGAGATATTTATTAGAGTCAAGTTTCAAGAAGATTGTTTCTTCTTTCCTAAAAAAATTCAACACTTTCCATACTAATACTTATCTTATTTCGTCGTTATTTATCTTATTTTAATTTATTATTTTGGTTTAAAATGATTGATTGACCGCATCGATCTATCTATCTTTTGAAATTGAAATTCACTTCACGTTGTAACAAAAATAAAAACACACACACACACACACACATATATATATACAGTCCCGTCTCCCACCAGAAGTCAATCGAATACTATACGTCCGTAATCTTCCGTTTACAATGACAGCTGAAGAATTGTATGGAATATTTGGTAAGTATGGTGCTGTGTATCAGATACGTTTAGGAGAAAAATCAAAAGATACACGTGGGACAGCATTTGTTATCTATGAAGATATATACGATGCGAAGGCTGCCGTCGATCATCTATCTGGTTTTAATGTTGGTGGACGGTACCTAGTTGTTTTGTACTACCAACCTGCTAAGTTCCAACGTCGAGCTGAAAAAGAAGAAAAACAAAATGAATTAGACGAATTACGACGAAGAGTACAAAGGAAGAAGGCACAAATTGCTGCAAATGGAGACAACTGAATATACAATAATATATACATTAAATATATACAACAACATTTAATAGAGGAAAAAGAAGAACGAGAGAAACATGATTTCTTCACGGGAATTTTAATCGATGGATTGCTGTATATACGAAGGAGTAAGCATCATGAACTAGGGAGTTACAAAATATTGACTGGATTCCACCAAAGCAACAACAACACTTGGGAAAAATATTTCTAGAAGTATCACAGTTTGCTATGTGTCGACTACTAGCTTCATTATGACTTAAAAACTGAATGTTTTGGAAGAAAATATCCTACTTTATTGCTTAATAATTGATTATTGAATACTATATTTCTATTATTGGTTTCGAGTCAAGAGTCGTCGAAATGCTAGCATTTATTTTCAAATTCATTAAATTGTTTTCTAATACGGCCACGGTTACTTTCCCACATTTGGAATGTACTTAATATCCGGTCGTTCAAATACTAAAGTTTTTCACAAATATTTGGAAACTCGGATACGTTAACAATCGTTGTTCCTTCGGCGATACTAGTTAATGGAAGTTGAAAATCAGCATGTGGAACACCCGTCACAACAATATTGGACTTTTCCAAACAACTTTCTAACGTTGTTGTTGTGCATTGCAACGACGTTGTCGTCCACCATTAGGACGAAATTCAAGTATAGAATTTATATCAATGAATACACCGTGGCACCCATTTGAGATAACATCACAGCCAATGGTCGACCCATTATTTCTGATCGATTGACAATGGAAATTGTTTGATCTTTCCATTCTTGACGACCACCAGTTATTGTAGACAGATTGCCGTCTGTATTATTCCCGTCATAGTTTATTTTGTTACTTTTGTCGTTTTTCCCATTATCCCCGTCACAATTCATTTTGTTCTTGTTATTATCGTTACTGCTAATGTGGTATTCCTGAAGTATTTTGAAGACACTTAACGCGGTACAAGGATATATCGAAGGGAGTTCCTTTTGGTCACGGATTTTGAACCATTTCGTACCACAAAATCCTTCAACATCCTTACTAGGTTGGACTAGATCACGAATATGATCATCTTGTGTCTTGTAATATACTCCTGTTAAACGATTCTTGTATGGTCCTTTCGGACTACTACCAGAGGGATAAATTGGATAAAAAATTAGTATTCCATGAACATCGGTATACTCATTGGCAAGATGTATCTTTTCTTTTATCCATCGGATCTTTGTCTCGTCATTATCATTCGGAGAAAGATCGAAGCACTTTCCTCGTCCTTCTTCTTTTCCTTCTGTTTCTACCACATCATCAGGATATCGCCACACTTCGTAGTCAATACCATCCTCTTCGAATGTTTCACGTATACGATCAGAATAAATTTCTGAGTCGAATTCATCAATACTACCAACTAAAATACCCACCAGTTTAAGTTTTCCTTTCCGTGTATATTCTCGTACATGAGATCGGATTGAGTCTGCCAAAGGAGTAACATCAATTACGGATGACGATTGTTGATATTGCCAATTCGAATTGAAGTCAGAGGACAATGAACGGCGGCGATATTTGTTGTTGGACTGCGTAATACAAGATCGAATGCGAGTTCGAAATCTGATCGATGGATTTGCTATACGCCACATTTTAGCATACTGTACGTATCTGCAACATCACCCTACTACTACTTCTATTGGCGTACAGTAGCGGCGATGACATGTACTGTATTGAGCCGATTGAGATAGTGGGAATATTTTTGAATATTGAATCATTGAGACTTTCGATCTTTCGATTGATTCATTCGATTCGATTCATTGATTCATTCAATGGATGTCATTCCATCATACTTCCTCCGTTCAACCGTAAACGCGCAGGGGTCTATATCGGTTGAAAATTTGAGGTTTTTGAGGTTTTTGCCCACAAGCATCTGTCTACTCCCATTTTGTTGCGCGTGCATAATAGCTTCCAATGAGAAAGTTTGAAAGTGAAGTAATAATAACGCATTTCATGCACTGATGGATGAGGTAAATTTGTATTATAAAATATCATTGATTTGGTAATACACTGACCAAAATGGTGTTCGCTTTGAGAAAAGGATTGTTTCAGGGGGTGATAGGATTAGCCTTGCTGTTTATACCAGCTTCGGCGGCTCGGAAGTTGTCTAATGCTAATGATATTGCTAATTCTAGTAATCCGGACGTGTTGGAGATGAATGAGTATATTCTGAGCTACAATAGTCATGACTGGGACGATGACAAGGACGAAATAGAGGAAGAATCAGCTGTTGTTAAAGAGGAAGTCAAGATAAAAGATAAACGAAAGGCACGACAACAAAAGGAGACTGTACATATAGAAGCCGAAGTGCTAGAAGCCGAAGAAAAGGATACGCCAAAAGAAAAAGTAAAAGACGGCAATCCCATATTTCCGGGACTTCCTAACTTTGAAAACGGAGGAATATTTGTCTATTTTCATCTATACAAGACTGGTGGATCTTCTCTTACGTCACTCATGCAACATTTCCTCTACGACGAAGACGACGATGAAGATGAGATATATCCAGCCACGATGATATGGAATCGTGAATCTATGACAATGAAGGATGCCAAGATAGCGGTTGAGATGGCCAAGAACGGAAAAAAAGCTACGATTCACATTTTTCACGTTGAATTTCCCGCCCTAACGTATCCGACTCTAGTAGAAGCGGCACCCATTCTCGACGAATGGAGGGAACACGCCAATGCCCAGGGTGTTCCATTCTTTGTTGCTACCACCTTGAGAGAACCACTCGGACAAGCTTTGTCGTTTTTTAACTTTTTCCATGTCGCATGTAAAGATGAACACTGGAGTCCGTTCACGGGCGGTTTGGAACCCACAGAAGAGAATTTTCTCAAAACTTATGTACCTAATAGGATGTGTCACTTGATGTACAACGACGCCCATGGTATTTTGGAAGCCCCAGATGCAGCCCTGGTGGAAGGTTTACCTGAAAACTTGTTCTATTTCATGGATGGGGACGAAGTAAACCGAAGGAACAAACCCTCAAATTGTGACATCGAGAAAGTTCGCAATATACTATTTTCAGGAACAACCTTTGATTATATCGGTATTACAGACAATTTGACGACGCATATTTTGCCCATGGTTACTAAAATTCTCTTTGGGGATGCCATGTTGGGGGCAGATGCGGTACGACGAAAGGAGGCCGACAAGATGAACGATGATGAAACTGTCATACCCCTGAAGAAACAGGACTTATCGGAATCTACCATAGAGAAAATAAAAGAAGAATCCAAATTGGATCAACAATTATACGAAGAAGCCCGTGACCGATTTGCGCATTGGCCGTCACCGATTACGCCGTCGATGCTTCGCCGTCGTAGTCGAAGGATATCGGAAACAACGGAAGACGAGAGGAACAAAACGACGGACATCATGACTGGGGAACTACCGGTAATGGAGGACGACGAGGAACTATAATATTGTATTAGAATAAATTACAATCCATTTCGACCACAAAAAGTGCAACACACTACTAAAAGTGTAGAAACAATTTCTTATTTCATGCGATAATATATAATTCACGTGTAAAATATAACCCCGAGCTAGCAAGAAGTTTAATTATATGTTGCTATATGATTTGTGTACTTCCATATTTACTTCTCTCTGCCAACTACAACAATAGGTGTGTCGTAGGACTTGAAGGGTACGAGCAGCTGAGGAGACGGCAGCAATGACAATAAGAAGGAGGTATGTATGTATGTATACTTTACTTCTATTACTCCCCTTATTAGTGGGAATAGAAATGCATAAAACAACAGAAACGCCAGTCGCTGGTCCATCAACAAATGAAGGGAAAAATATTGACTTCATATCATCATCTGTTTTGCATGAATTAAGTTTCGTTTCTATTTTTCTATCCCTTCTTCAAGTAGGGTGGTCAAACTGAATTATTATGTGCACCATATTATATGCTTATCTAATTTTCCATAGTTTCAAACTGTTTTAAAATTAAGGATAACATAATATTAATATAAATATATTAGAATAGTTACGGCTTTTCCATTATGTTGTTATATAATTGTATATATATATAGTAGAAATCAGAATAAAAGCATTCATGCAAGATCAGCAGTAGTGCCAGCCATGGCATGGTATCCATAGCCTTGATCGTGATGGTCTTGCTGCGTTTGCCTTTTCTGCATTGAAAATAGCAGTCGTCGTTCACTGATTGTCGTTTGATTCGGTATTTGTTTTAAATCATTTTCAATACCGTCTATCGTTGCGTCACGAATGTTCGAAAGCTGCACATCATCGTGACTATGGCCAAAGGGATCCGATAATTTTATCGAAACTAGTTCGAGTCCAATAAAACCGTACGTAAGAAAAAATAAGAAGGCGAGAGCTGACCAAAAATCCGAAAATGGACCCTCCAACAGAACCAGCGGCATAGAAAATACCCAAATAAACAAAAATGCTCTTCCCATCTGGGTTAGTGGAAAGGGTATCGGTGTCGATGATAATATTAGTAAACTGGTGTATTCTCGTGTGTATTCTTGTAGTTTGTTGACTAAATTGATCCGTTCTAGTATGTCTAGTCCCAAACCAGACGTACAATATAAATGCAGTCGCAATGATTGGACGTGTACGAGGGGATCCAATTCGATCACTTCCTCGACGGATGATTCGTTAGTATTATTACTTTTTTTAATGTTATAGGCAGTTGTGGATCTTAGGGGTTTATTATGAGCAAGATGCTTCGCCAACGAATAGTCTTGCAGAACGCGTACTGTTGTATCCATGATGTCGGTAACTTTTACGATACATTCCGACCTCCAGTATCGTAATTCTTTTCCTTGGTCATCATTGATATTATTGTTGTTACTTAATGATGTGCTGGATACAGTAATTACCATTTGTATCAATTCTCGAAGAACTGCTGCCCCCTGCCCGGCATGGTACCGCACGGCTCTATACCGATCATATGCGAGATTTACCTTCGAAATAACCAAAAATGAAACTAACAGAGTTAATAATCCATGCCCAGTGGGACTAAATCCAAAGTTATATGTTTCGCGATAATATGCCACCAGCCACAATAGCAAACAATTTGCAATACAAAATGGAAGTACGGCAAAAAACGACGTTACCCTCGAGTCGGAAAAGGACACTCCATAGGGAAATAGCGCTACTACGATATGAACCAATTGAGAATAATTGCGACATCGTATTTTCACACCTTCGTATACTATTCGCGGCAGAACGATGTCGTAAGAAGAAGTACAGGTAGTAAGGAGTATTTAAAACTATACTCGACACCGCCGTCCTCTGTACAGTAATTTATTATGCATTGCGGACACTGTCAATAACTTAACGACTTGATACAAGAATTTGAAATTTGAAAAAGTATGTAATAAAACGGCTAGATAACCGAAACTAAAATACTGTACAGTAAATCGGAGGGGGGGGGGGAATCTTTCAGTCGTGGCACATCTTTGGACGAACCGAACACGAAAAAGATATAATTCTTAATTAGATCTAATCGTTCGCCATTATTCAGATCTGTGAATGTCGGTATCAGCGGTTTGGTAGTAAGGGAAGAATTGAGAACAACGACTGTGCAAGTGTACTGTAAGTGTGTATGTGATAAATAACGAAACCATCCTTATAAATTTTAGTCTTCCCCTTTCCCTTCTTCTCGTTTGAGCTTTTAAAGTTTCAAATAGTCCACACAAAAATTGAATGGATGCATAACCCCTTTGAGATTCGATTGAAAAATAATACACAAGGAATTAAAATCTACCATGGCATCCGCCCTTCAAGTAATGAAAGCCAACCAGGGCCAGGGGATGGGAACGTTTCCCGATGAGATGCTGGAAGCTTTCGCTGAAATTATGACTCTAAATGAGGTCGAAGATGGTCACATTTTTGTCAAGGAAGGCGAGAGTACGTATGTCTGTCTATACACGGTGTAATTATTTTGACGAAACGCGAACTGATCTCCAATTATTCTCACAACTTTTATCCTATTTTGAATAATATCGTGCATGTGTGTTTATGTAGAAATTTCCAAAATTATGCTTGTCGAAAGCGGGAAGTTACTCCGTACCAGAATGAGTGCCCCTGACGAAGAAAAGGAAGGTATCATGAAAGCTGGAATCGATAAGATCAAAGAAAATTCGATCGTCGTGGATGAAATTTTGCCTGGAACTCATGCAACTGGTTTATTCCACAATTTTGAGGCTGGAGCTACTGCATTTGCTACCATTACTTCTTCGGGTCCTTCCAAGATATGGTGTATACCAGGTGATAAGTTCCGTGCTGTTGTCACTAAGCCAGAGTTTAGCATACTCATGATGGCAACTATGGCGAAAACAGTACGTACATACAAAAAATCTATGCGTGGACTACTCGACAAAATTCAAGACAGCGGTATCTCTGACGTTGAGAAAGGAATCCATATCCTATCGTACGATGCAACAAGTTGGGTCATTGATAATTTCAACGTTGCTATTAAAAAATTCAATAGCGAAAATGACTTCAAACTTATCATGGAATATACCACCGATAGACTTTCGTCGAAAAGTGCTAGTTATGCTGCAGGATTCGACGTTGTCTGTTTATTCGTTAATGATACCGCTGATGCAGAAACCATTCAAATTCTTTCGAATGGTGGAGTTAAAATGGTACGTATTATCATTCATTCCCCTGTATATATGTTCTTCTTCTTCTTCTTCTTCTTCTTCTTCTTTCAATAGGCCAACTGACATTTATCTCTAAACTATATAGATTGCTAACCGTTGTGCAGGTTTTGATCGAGTTGATACTAAGGCTGCTTTGGCATACGGTGTCTCCCTAGCTCGTGTTCCTGCTTACTCTCCATATGCGGTCGCCGAATTTGCTATATCATTACTCATGGGTGTCAACAGAAAGATCGCGAGGGCATCCAGTCGGGTCAAGTAAGTTTAGAATATCGACGATTTCTTGATAACATATATACAGGAAGACGTCTTTCCAAAGGAAAATATTGGACTTGTACGGACTATAAATACTAATTAGCTTCTTTCTATTCCAAAACAGGATGGGGAACTTTTCACTTGATGGTGGTCTTATGGGTACTGATATTTATGGAAAGGTGAGGTGTGCATGCATTTGTCGTTATTATTGTAGCATGCAGTAGCTAATTCAAAGTTTGACATAAACAATATTCTTACCTTATGCTCCGTTTCGCGTTGTTAATCTTTCAAAATAGACCGTTGGAGTTATGGGTACAGGAAAAATTGGACAAATACTTTGCCGCATCCTCACAGGATTTGGTGTGAATCTTATTTGCTTTGATGTATTCGAAGCTGACGCTATTAAAGAAATGGGTGGCAAGTACGTCACCAAGGAAGAAATATATACACAATCTGATATTCTTTTCTTGATGAGTAAGTACTGATAGCTACATTGATTTGATAGTATATTCTGTTGACGTAAACCCAAAAACCATTCCACTCACATAAAGTCTTTCTGACGATGAAAAATATGTCTTATGACGAAAGTGCCTCTCCTTCCTCCGACTAAGCACACTATCAATGACAGTATGCTTAATCAGCTGAAACCTGGTGTCATCCTCATCAACTCTTCTCGTGGTGGACTTGTTGATACAAAGTCTGTTTTGAAGGGGATCCACGAAGGAATCATCTCAGGATATGGTGCTGATGTATACGAAAACGAGTCTGATTACTTCTTCCAAGATTGGTCAGCCAAGAGTGTCAAAGATCCTACATTGGTAGTAAGTGAAGTACTGTATTTTATTGAAAGGACAATACTCTCCATTGTTACTAGTATCCATACCAATCTTTCTAACATTATGATATTCGTACACTAAAATTACTGGCGTAACAGGCATTGCTGGGAGAAAATCGAGTATTGTTGACGGCCCATCAAGCCTTTTTCACCCAAGAAGCTGTTGACGGCATCGTAAATACTACTATTGAAAACGTGAAACTCTTCAAGGAAGGAAAGACCATGTATGACCACCCTAATAACTTCCTGCCTATTCGTGGCTGAAGGCTTCTAATTGATATAATATGCTTATCGGAGAGAAAATACGTTCAGTCCTTTTGTTCCTCTTGCCCGACCAAGTGGGAAAACATTATGTATTATATAGTCAGTATGTTTACGACTCATTTCTAGTATACTATACTAGTCCGTCATCATCTTACTTATTACTATTTCGTAAGTTATTTTAGAGAAATATGTGCATCGTATGCATATTATTATATGGCTCCACCCAGAAGCATCTTATATGATGGTATGATATACTGTAAGTTTTCGCTCTTTTGTTTTAAATAGAAAAATAATTATAGTAGTTTTTGTCCTCCGGAAAAGATAACATAGGCCCTTTGACAATCATCGCCGAAACCGTCCCCACGCACAGCGCAATCACGCAGCAAATTGGTGTTTTTTTCACATAGTATTATGATGTACTTTTAATAGTACGTATAGTACGTGGATGTTGTACATGCATATACCGTATTAGTGGAATGAGAACAGCTACTTCGAAGTAGTATCATAACAAAAAATCGATTTTTTTTTCTCATTTGCATTGCTGCTATCATCTCTATCATTAATCGATCTATTACGCTAGCTATCCTATACTGGTGCATATTTGTCTCGTTTAAACCACTCTAACAGCATATATATATATCATACACGATGGGATTCTTCAACTCAAGTAATAGAAAAATGAAAATGAGTAGTAGTTATGATGAAGCTAGAGATGAATACGAATACAATAAATATCACAACGGCGAATCATCGTCCCATGATGGAGAAGGAGGGAACAATAAAAGAAATAGTAGCAGTAATAAATCTACACAAGAAACGAAAAAAAGCCATTCCTTTCGATGGAGAGGTTTAAAGAGACAAAATAATGGACTGAAATATAATCGAAATTCATCATTAACATTAGGTACTGGCACAACCCTGTCCTATAATAACAATCCATCGAAAGATAATAATAAATTCATTTCGGATGATGAAGACGATTATGATTCTTTTGATTCTGAAAGAATAGAGTTGTTACACTATGGTCATAGTAAACACGATGAGAACGGCGATGATAACGACGATGATAACGTAATCAACGAATTAGTAACAGTACAGGATGATGATGAATCATCAGCGGATGGGTTACAAGAATTGGATCGTGCAACTGTTCGATTAGATGGAATTGAAGTGTATGCTATTGTTTCAGCCTTAACGTGTGCAACATCAATTAGTTGCTTTGATAACTTTGAACCAACATCAATTGATATTATAATGGAAGAGTATGCAGTATTTACATTCCTGGCGGACTTGTGTTACTTCGGTAGTGCCGCATTAGGGATGATGACTGGATTACATGCTACATTAATATTTTCATTAGTAACAATGTACGGCCGTACAGCATTAGGGATTAATCGAGATGATGCATTCAATCAATTTTTTAGTAATACTGGCGGTGCACGATTTAGTGGATTCAAATCCTTCAAGTTATCATTGTATTGTTTCATGACACAATTGTCATTTTTAATACAAAAGAAATTCGTATTTACACCATTACGGCCATTGGTATTACTAATCACTGGTTATCTTGCCTATACTCATATGTACAAGGATTCCGAGGCAGTATTGGCGGCTGCTAGTGTTATTTATTCGGCACCACCACCTCCTGTAGAACCAAGTAAAACAAACGGCACGGGATCACGCGTGTCGTCTATTGTTTCTACTAGATCAGGTGGTACTATTGCTGGTAAAAAGAGACGATCAGGTGTTAAAAAGAGAAGTTGTTCCCTTTCAATTTCAACTAGAAACTTTGGTGTGGATAAATCTGCAAGTAATTTTGATGATAATGACCTACCACGAACACCGGAGGACGATATAAAGGAAGATTAATAATGTACGCTAACAATTAATTCATCCTCTCCCCCCACCCTTTTACCATTATTATATCAAACCCATCGGTGAGACTGTACTGCTCGCATGATGTGTATTATCGAATACACGATACAATATAAGTATAGTATATAAAATATATACAATATGAATGTTTTCTGAGATAAAATGATAGAAACGCGATTTAAGATTCGGAAACATAAATAAGAGCCAAATAGATATAATATTTTAAAGTTAGAATTGATATACTATATTACATCACATCACAAAACCTCATATCTAGTTCTATATTGGTTGAACTATTACTAGAGTAATCGAATGAACGAATCCAATCTTCGTGCCGTTGCAGGTATTCTGTAGCAATCAGTACAGATGATATAAGATCGGGAGGGGTACACCATACGCTTTTTTTAAATGCAAACTAAGATCACTCAAATCAAAGCATATGCAGCTATTATTGCATACCGAAAAAAATAGCGAAAATAGTAATGTTTGAAGATTGCTTATTTTGTTAATCATAATAATATCTTCTATATAATATTGCTACTAATTATATTGTCAGCGCCAACAGCCATCCTTGATTTTTAGAGAATCCGTAATTGAGGGGGGATCTCGTTGATATACTCACCATGAACATTGTCTATGTCATCAACTAAGCTATTATTATCCGAACTTGAGTTTGACACGTAGGTTAAATCATTTAAATCATCTACATCATTTGAATCATTAAATTCATTCGTCAAATCGGAATAATCTAAATTATTACGCGTAGTACGATGGTGTTGATTATGATCATCAGAGTTCTTCTTACCATTCATAGAACTCAATGTTTTACGCAACCGTTTCAATTCATGATTCATTTTGGACTTTTCATGTTTCCACCGTTGATGTTTCAGCTGCCATTGCATCCGTTCATGTTCCCATTTCTGTTCATCAGCTACTCGATCTCGATTCGTTCCTTCATTTTTTCTCATCCATGATGATATTTGAGTTTTCATTTCACTTTTTGTTGTACGATGGTTCCGATCGGATATAGCAGTTGCTTTATGAGCTGCCTGAAGGTCGTCCGTTATAACTTCATGCTGGCTCTTTAAGGTGGATAATTCCTGTTGGATCGTTTCCTTTTCTTGCCGTGAGACTGATAATTGATTTGATGCTCTTATTAGTGTCTTTTGAAACCAATCTACTAGTATATTTTGGTGTTCCTCCCGTAAAGATAAGGCTCGCATAATTCGCGTCACTCTATTTTGGTCAAGCTCTAGAAGCTGTTCCCATTCTTCGGATAATGTCCCAATGCATTGTTGCTGAAATAAAATCAAAGAGGAAATGGAATCCTGAGAAGTATTTAAGTCCTTGTATGGAGCAAATTCATACTCAAGTGACGATTCTAATAATGTAATTGCTGAAGAAGAATTCAATACCAGTAATCTGCTTGTAAAATCATCGAAAAGTTCCATTGATAATTCCTTCCGATGAAGACAACAATACTCGGTAATGAGCCGGGTCATGTATATAGAAGAGCTTTCTGTTGGTTGTTCCATCTCAGCTAAAATTAGGCATAAATGTTTGGGCGTTATTTCACCGAGTAGATTGGTACAAGATATATTCTCTTCTATCATAGATAATAAATCTCTGGAGCACACACCCAGGATATGCTCCAAAAATTCACCTTGATCGTAATAAAGGGAATCGATATAATATTGACAAAGATGTTCCCTTCCATCGACAGTCCCCAAGTCATCTTCGATGTAATCTGTGGCATGGTCCCAAAGACTATGATTTCGGAAATAGTCAGCCAAGTAACAGAGACCAAGCGCATTTTCATTTGTAATTTCAAACTGCCCATTCCCGTATGTATAATCGAGGAAGCAGGGAATAATTCTACATGATCGAGCGATTAATGGAACTCTCGTCGTCCTATTAATATTTTTATTTATTTCGGCTTGTCGGAAGACATCTTTAAAAAATTCACATGCACGTGGACCTATCGCCAATGCTACACGATGGACGTGGAATACTTCAAAGTTTTTTGTTGACCGATTAAAGATATTAAGCTTCCAGTCACTCAAACTTTCAGATGGATTCAATCTCCAGCACAAACTTCGTCCCGATTCTCCTACTTGGTTGGTTGCCAAGTAGTTACTAGAATTATAACTATCTTCGATCTTATTCATCCGATGGTACTGATCATGCGGCTGCGATCTGAAAGAGGTCTCATCTTCTAGGAATTCATTCGTCCGGGAGGTGTTTGCTTCGTTCGGATATTCATAATTATATTCATGCGGCTGTGATCTCAAAGTGGTCTCATCTTCCAGGAATTCATTCGTCCGGGAGGTGTTTGCTTCGCTCGGATATTCATAATGGTCTTCAATCTTATTCAGCTGATTGTACTGATCATTTGGTGTTCTCAAAGAGGTCTCATCCGCCCGGAATTTATTCGTCAGCGATGTGCTTCTTTCGCTCGGATACTCATAACTATCTTCATAATTATTCAGCTGATTGTACTGATCATGCGGCTGCGATCTCAAAGAGGTCTCATCCGTACAGAATTCATTCGTCCGCGACGTGTTTGGCTCGTTTGGATATTCATAACTATCTTCAATTTCATTTAGCTGATTGTGCTTATCGTATTGATAACTATCTCCAGTTATATTCTGTATGTTGTACTGATCATGTTGCGATCTCGTCGCAGATGTCTCACCCTCTTGTGAATCATAATCATTTGTCAGCAAGCTGATTGCATTGTCATTGACAAAGATGCTCATTTTCCGTGACTTTGTTCCGATTCATCTGATCATTAATAAAGAGTTAGAACCTATTTCAACATGCTGTAGTTAGATGATTCATTCACTTCGGCGCTCTTACAGTAGTACTAATAAAGTAAGCAGTAATTACTGTATGACATCATACCTCTTTGTGGCTAAGTAAATACTGCTATTTAGAACAATTTCGATTTGAGTGGAATGTAAACAATTTAAATCAAGCCATTCACATACGGACGCGCCTAAAAAAGTCACAACGGCAACGTCGGCTTTTCGCGCAAGGGGCGCGTTTTTTTAGACTAGGGTTTGAGGTTACGGACTAAAATTCATTTTTGACATCCACGATTTAATTTATACTGCGTTAATATTCAATATACATCGCCCATCCGGCTGGATTTCGATTTCGGAATTTCACACATAAATAATATAATAATAGTAATAACAAGCATAGCTAAACGAACTTCAAAAGAAAAAGTAGTACAAAAGAAAGATTAAAGATGCAGTACAATATAACAAAGACGACGTTATCCCAATGGCCGTTGCTACTGCGGTTCCGCAAGGACATACGACAGCGACGCCAACTTCAAATAGAACA
Source organism: Fragilariopsis cylindrus CCMP1102 (assembly GCA_900095095.1). Taxonomy (NCBI): domain Eukaryota; phylum Bacillariophyta; class Bacillariophyceae; order Bacillariales; family Bacillariaceae; genus Fragilariopsis; species Fragilariopsis cylindrus. The sequence goes on from FMBT01000004.1 coordinate 35,183, forward strand.
CTTCTACAACAGGGACGAAGCCAACGGGTTCTAATGGGGGTGGTAGTACTAAACAACTCAGTGGAAATGAAACAGAATCACTAAAGGATCAAGGATTTACTACAGGATTAATATCATCAATTGCTCGTAGCAACATGACGTTTCCACTTCGAATTTGGGTGGTTGATAACAGTGGATCTATGATGACTGGTGACGGACATCGAATTGTTCAAACAGGAAATGCAAATGATGTACGGTTCGTGAGTTGTTCCCGATGGGCAGAAATTCAAGAAACGGTAGAATATCACGCACAGATTGCTGCACTACTCGGGAATCCGACTGTCTTCCGGTTATTGAACGATCCAGGCCGGTTGGCTGGTCCACAACAATTCAGTGTGGGAGAACGTGGTCCAGACTTCATCGCTGAAGAATTGAATACTGCACTAACGACCATAAAGAATGTTCAACCATCTGGTGTGACACCCCTATCGGAACATGTTCGAGAAATTCGTGCAAACGTCATAGCGATGAAAGATGATTTGTCCCAAATGGGACAAAAGGTTGTTATTGTTCTCGCCACGGATGGCCTTCCTAGTAATGAACAAGGAGTGTCATCGTCACATACACGGATGGAATTTCAAAATGCGTTGAGATCCTTAGAGGGACTACCGATCTGGATTGTTGTTCGTCTATGTACAGATGAAGATCAGGTTGTAGAATTTTATAACAATCTTGACTCTGAATTAGAATTAAGTTTGGAAGTCATTGACGACTTCGTAGGAGAAGCAGAAGAAATTTATGAACACAACAAATGGCTGAATTATGCCCTTCCACTTCATCGAATAAGGGAGATGGGTTTCAATCATAAGTTGTTTGATTTACTGGACGAACGGCCACTAACCAAAGATGAACTACTGGAATTCTTTGCTTTAATCTTTGGAGAATTTGATGGCATACCAGATCCACAAATTAATTGGAAGGGATTCTGTGATTATATTTCCATGGTAGTTGATAAAGAAAAGAACCAATGGAATCCCATCAAGAAGAAGATGATGCCATGGATTAATATGAGGCAACTTTCAAAAACGTACGGAGATCCTACTTGCACAATCATGTAGGTTCTTACAGGTAGCTCAGAATGAGAATTGTTCCTCAGACCAAAAGTGTTTTTGTCCAACACACATCACAATCTTTAATTGAACGTTTTTTAATTTTCTTCTTCTTCCTGAAACTAATATATGTAACATCTTAAAAATAATAATATTTCTACATCTCCTCCATTTCTCCACAAATAAAACAAACCCCTACAGTAGCTTTTTCCAACTCATGTTGTGCTGAAGAATATGTATGATTGCATCAAACTATTCTATTTGGACTGGGCGATTCAGCTTGTTCAGAGAAGAAAAATGAACACGGCTGCGGTTGATCAAAAGAAGGGAAGTTATGATGCCACTGTTAATGTTATTGTTAATGTGATTGTTACTGTTACTACTCTCATTATTATGGGAGTATAATTCAGTTGATTTAGATGTATGGTCACAAAACATGCACATGTTTGATACTGTTTATAAAAATTCAAAGAAAAAAAGACGTCTATATGCAGTTCTAGAGATCTAATGAAGAACGAGAGAAGCAGCACATCAGTTAGCTAGAGTAATTAAGCAAAACACAATTATAAAGTGACACTTTCTATTTGGGCCATCTTAATCAAGTCTATTATTACGTAGTATGTAAGTCTACTTCCGACACTATATTGATTGTTGTTCTTTGTTATTTCAACGAATTAACTGCATAAACCCCATGCAGTCCCATTGTTCTGTTTTGTTGACGAGATGCCGACGACGTACAATTTACCTTAGGTCAGAGATTTTTTATTTATCGTCTTTTCCCATCTTATTTCTCTTCGTAGGTGATTCATGAGTATCGTCGTTGTTCGCGGCATCATCGTTATTTGTAGAGTTCAACGGAACGGGCCTCTTGGACGGATCAGACTTAGTGGTAGTGACTACTGCTTGTGGAATACTACTACTATTCCGAGCTATTTCTGTTGGCTCTTCCGTCTTCTTTTCTTCGTCATCCTTATCGATTTCTATCTTTACAGCAACTACTTTTGATTCGTCCCCTTTTTGCGTTTGCGTTCGCGCTAGCGATTTCGATTCTGATGCTACGATTTTTACCTTATCTTGTTGTTGCTGTTGTTTCGACTGCTGCTGCTGCTGCTGCTGTTGTTGTTGTTTATTGTCCCCCGCCGCTCTTGGGCTCTTTCCCCGAGCTGTGAGAGTAGCACAATGACGACTAGCAATTTCATCTTCTTCCATGAATCGACGTCTATCATCTTCTTCTTGTATCATAAATGCATCTCGACTTTCTTGTGGTAGCGCCTCCCATGCTTTCATTAGTCGAGTATTTAGATTCGAATTGACTAAGAACGGATCAAGTTTAATACGATTTTTATTGTCGTCGTTGTCGTCGTCACGATTCGATTTATCTTTTGTTGTTGTTGTGGTTGTTGTACTTTTTCGAACTTCCTCTTCCGCAAGTTTCCGATACTTCTCGATATTTTTCTTGACGAAGAAATGAAAATCAGATTGAATAGGTTTGACTTCTTCGGTTGTTATTTCTGTTGCTGCAGCTGCACGCAAACGTTCTACTTCAACGTGGTCGGGTACATTCTGTGTATGCTGTTGTTGCTGTGGTTGGTTTGATGAGTCGGGGGATTGTCGGGGACTACTACTACGCTTTCCACCTGCTGCTGGGGTTAGGTTTGTTGTTTTCGCTTCGTTCGGTAGAATATTACTACTGCTGCTGCTGCTGCTGCCTTTATTAGTTCGATTAATCGAAGATCCCGCTGATACTAACGAAGAAGAATGCTGTTCTGAAGGGATCGCAGTAGAAGAAAGATCATTACTATTTGTTCTTTTGTTACTAGTAGTATTAGGACCAGTTGTAGTAGAAGAAGATGGAGGAGGGATTGGAGACGGTCCTCGATACGTTGTCGGACCTTGCGGATGCTGCGATGGATGGTGATGGCCGGGATGGGGAGGACCGCCGTGTTGGTAATGATGGCTTTCGTACCCCCCTCCATAACCATAGGGAGGCGGATGCACAGAAGTAGAGTAACCGGGAGGAGGAGGAGGACCACCACCACCACTACCATATCCTGGTGGACCGTAGGAAGAAGAAGGGTGTGATGGGTGTGGTGGGTATGCAATTCTTGGATAGCCGCCTGGTATTGGACCACCAGGAGGATAACTACCATGCGATGTTGAGCCATAGGGTAGATGAGAAGGGTACGGTGAGTACGAGCTTCCGTAGGATGGGTGTGATGGGTGTGATGGATGTGATGGATGTGATGGTGGTCCTTGTGGTGGTGGAGGTCCATATCCCATTGCAGCAGCAGATCGTTCACGCCCCAAATCAGCAGAGTAATGGGGATAACCACTGGGACCACCACCCATTTGAGTTCCTGACGACATTGATTGTTGTTGCATCGACGATGATGGTACACCGTCTGAGGGGTTATTGTTATTATCTGTCATGACTGATTTTATGTAGCTATGTGGAAGGAAACTGGTGATGGCGTTGTTCGATTTTGTTTATGCAGGTAGGTAGCAAGTGTGTAAAAGGCTTGGGTACTTGTTCAATAAATGACGACGTCGAAGAATATGATCGTCCACGCTTGACGATAGAACTGTGCTTACTGTTAGACCTCCACAAAAAGTGAGAACAGTACAGCGAGGAGAGATAATAATAGGTTTAATATTTTAATATCAACACGAACATGGTTATAATAAGCAGCCATTGTTTATTGAACGGAAAACCAACTGACAACAGATTGCTAACGGAAAGGGTGCGCGATAACACACTAAATTGAACATGCGCGCCAACAGCAATTTGAAATTATTATGATATATATATTTTAACCGCATTAAATTCTAACAAACTTTGGATACTAACCGTTACATCAGTAGCTACTGTAGTAAACATACAATCTTGTTATAAGGGTGATTGATTCGTAATTCTGCACGAGAAATCTATATATCCTACAGTAGAAAAAGGAAAGAGATCAAACACTCAATATGTTTGTGCGTGGGACATGGGTAAATTCAGAACCAAGTCATAGGTGTTAGAAATGTGTTAAGTATGGTGGTTGGTTATATTTCAGGAGGAGATATATAATCCTATTTGACAAAATATTTATAAACTATTAATAAAACATCGCTATATATTATTTATTTAGCTTTTGGGTTCAAGAATGGTGGATAACAAACCATGATCAGATGGAAATTCCAAAGTCGGAAACGCCATGTCTTCAATATATGTTTTCTTCCCCGTATTATCCTTCCAAGTTTTGATCACTTTAAAATCATCTTTGGGAAATATAATAAAGTCCTTAGGATTGACATCACCCTTTTCACGTTTTTCAGTACTCTTACATGCTTTATTCAGTTGTGGTTGTAGGAACGTCCGAGCGTTGTACGTCGTATAGTTGGAAGGATTCGGTACATCCCCCCAACACGATGTCATACCATGAGATACGACATCTTTTGCAAAATCAAGAACATCTTGTTGCTTTCCAGGTTTGGCATGCTCGTATGTGTTAGCATCCATACCGAATACAAGTCGATGATTTTTCAAAGTGCTATCCGTTTTCATGGCTTTAACGATAGCATCGACAACGGGTTTAGTCGCCAATCCATTGGTATCACCATGGAAGGAGGCAAGTACGAATTCAACATCGAATTTGTTGGTTGCAGTGATGGCTAAAATATCTCCTTTTGCGACAGGTACAGCAGCACCTTTTGGAAACGATGCTTCCACTAGTGAAGTGATTTCAACTCCAGAACCATTTGGAAATAACTCCTTCTTAAGGAAAATAACAGAATTTTGATCTCTCACAGCATCGAGGTCAGCCGGTGAAATGATGTGGAATGATTTTCCTAATTTCGAACCCCGGGCCTGGTCAATAAATGAGGACGATACCTCTTGAAGCATAATAACATCCGTATCACCATACGTAGTTTCTAAAATTTCCAACGTACGTGGGACTTTTTTCTTATTAAGATTTTCTACCATAATTGATTTCAAAGGCTGCCAAACATCTGGCGCTGTTACAGTGTTCATCATGTGTACCAAATAGCATCGAATATAGCTCCACACATTGTTTGCAGGGGTAAGGAATCCTTTTCTTCCTGCTCTGTAATATCAGGATATTTTGCCTTTTTGATTGGTTGAAGCAATTCATATGGAATTTTTGCTTCAACACCCTTCTTACCCTTAATGTTGAGCTTATCATCAAAAGTAAATGCCTCCCATGCTGTCCACCATTTGTCGAGTGTCGACAAGTCTCCTTCATACATGTTAATAACAGTTGGACGGTAAACTTGACCTGCACCTCCCTCAATATTGATAGTGTTGGTAATACGATCTGGCATGGAAGCTAAACGCTTACTCCCTAAAATAGGATCCTTCACAAAACCGGATATAATTTTACGATTTTGAAAGTCCGATTCCCAATAGGATCGTACACTGGTCCATCCTACACCAGTCAAACGAGAGTCTAACTTTGTAAACATTTCTTCCGTGAATACCTGATTGACAGGAACATCCTTTTCTCCTGGATTATCTATGAATTTTTCAATATTGATCATAAGTTTTTCATATTCTGGATTTTCCTTGTATGTGATCCAATATTCGAATGGGTTGTTATTGATTGCTGCAATGTTCCAAGTTGTGACAGCTAATTTTCGACCGGCTGAAATCATCTTACTCATACCACTTGACGATGGTAATGCGTTGGTTCCTAGGAATGTACTTGCTCCACCTGAATGATAAAAGACAACAACAACAACAACAACAACAGTGAGGAATCGAAGAAAATAGATTGTGAGCAATGGTTCAGTCGATTCAATTGATAAGAAACTGTTAAGGTTCATTTTTTAAAATATGGTGTACGCAGCGTTTACAATTATAATCAGGCGAATATTTTGTTCAACGACGATATACGGTATGTTTGGATGAAGGGAACATTCCCAAAACACAAAAAGAAAACAAAACACGGATTAAAAAGATTAAATTGTGTTGGAACTGCATTTGCACTGACCCCGTCGATATAAAAATGTTGTATAAAAGAGGTAACGATAAGAATAAGAAGGATCTTGTTACGATAGGAAGTTAGATTCTTGCTTTTTGGGAAAGCGTTGCCGTTGCCACCTCCTGAGTAAGGCGTTGCAATACTACGTCGACTGTAGGCCATGTGGCGATTATAACTGTTGCTGTTGGCTACTGCTTTTTTGGAAATGGAAATTCCGGTAGTATTGTTACTATTGTTCTCGTACAGACTAGTTCTATGTCGCAAATTATCAGTGTTTTCCGTAGCCATAAAATTGAAGTCCAGTTATTATCAGATGATAGGGATCTTACAAATGCGGAGGTGATACGAGAGATCGAGAGATAAGTGGAATAAAGGTTCTTAAATGACCCCGCTCGCAAGCAAGGAGTAAAAGACAAAAGAGGGCAAGATTGACGAAACTTAATTTGGGGTGAAGGTAGGTTTTTGTGATATCCAATTCGTGCTTGAGATTTTCGGGTTTTTAATGAAATCCCCCAAAAATAGCTCATTTCAATTTGAATTAATATGACCGCCGCATCTTTTATGGAGAAAAACATTTCAATTTGGACGATGGACGATGATCGAGAACTTCATATACGAATTAACAACAACATCCTGTATTCTTATATATACTCGTAGCAGCAAACGATACAGGAAATGCAAGTATATCTGCCTTAGCCTTTGCTACTTCTTTTTCTTACCATTGTCGTTGCTTTTGTTGACTTGTAAGGCAATAATAATCATCAATAAAAAGAAACATCCCGTAGCAATTAGTTGCCGTCGTCCTGTGTAATTTCTTGGAAACAATGAAAAAGGCTTATTGCGACCCTCAGCAGTGGAAGCACTAGAATCGACCTCGAAGGTTGTCGTCACTGTCATGGGCGTGTTACGTGGAGATTTTGACATAATGTTTTCGTTAGTAGTGGATGATGACGATTCAGTTTTTTCGGTACAAGCCATTCCAGACTCTAGTTCAAAAGATGTTGAAGCAGGTGTTTGTTGTGGTCGTCGTCGCATCCCATCAACTGGTGTATACGATCTACAGTAATATTATTGTTTTAGGATGCGTCTTTTTGTGTTTTGTGATTTTCTCGTTTTCATTATTTCATTTTGATTCTTATTTTTGAACCGTTAAAAAAATTAATTTAAAAAATGAACGAAAACAAAAATCGAAAAATCGTCTCCCCCCGAAAAAATTCCAAAGTTTTCAAGTAGACCCTCTAATTCGACGGTGTACTGTATGTTGTGAAGTAAACTATAGGTCAATCAGAAGAAGCTAAGACAACAAGGTTTGTTATGTATATAATATCAATACCGTATCTTCTAGTAACAGTCGATCCTCTACTACATCACTTATTTCGGGTAAACTTAGTTTAGAGTCTAATCCGACAACTCATTCTGCTTGCGTTAAAAACCCACCGTCATTTTCCTGATTCGATGTCGACGTGTCTAATTTCAATCTAGCCGCAGATTTCGCCAAAGCTGACTCAAATACCTCAAGTGCAACATTTTTGCTTTCCCAAGCATCTAGAATTTTTTGTCTTGTCGATTGTAAACGCATTCTAGACTGTCTTACATTATCCAATGCTTCTTGAATATCATTCGGGTCTTTTTGCAATAGAGCGAAGGATATATTTTCTTTCCAATTTGGGCACGAGCGTTGCAACAATGTCGCTTTTGTTTTATCTGCTGAAGAAAAATTGGAGATCATTTCGGTCGCAGCAACTTGAGCACCCTGCGATAACAAATGCAGATCAACAGGGTTGTTTTCATTTCCTCTATTTTGAACTGAACAAGAATCGTCTACTAAATCTTCTGCCCCATCTTCGAAAAGACCCAACAAGTCATCTAATCCAGCAGCTTCATGATCTTCGTCGCCTGACTCAGATAGATAATCTAATCCAGCTGCAGGATCTTCGTCCCCTTGTGCAAACAGCTCATCCCATGGAGATTTAGATAGTGAAAGCGAATTTGCTTTATTCTTATTGCCGTTGACAATTTGCTGTTCCTGTGTCATGGGGAGAATAGTGTCCCAAATAAGACCAGAAGTGGTCATCCTTTGATCATTTGTGTCTCGAGCATCACCATTCCACTTGAATCGCTGGATCTGGTCAGCACATTCTCGTTCTGGTACGTACTCGGTTGGGATATCATCTTCTTCTCTTTCTCCTTCATCATTATCATCAACAACAACTAGTGAGTCTTGGGCCTTCGAAATATTTTCCATGGTTTCGCCATTTTTAGCGTCTTCGTCCGCATCGTTAGTAGTATCAGTAACCTCGCTGCAAGTATTCCCTTTAGTCTTCTCCCTATTGTTCGAGAAGCCCATCATTTGAAACAAAGTAGGTTGATACGCTTCAGATAACAAATTAAAGAAAGATTAATAGATTAGAAAGTAAGAAGAAAGGAACAACAATGTGACGATTATGCACAAAGAATGGTTCCATCCATCCATGACAAGAATAGAAACACATATACTCACTGGGGGCTTTAGGAAAAACCTTGATCTGAGCCTTTTCCCAGAGTCCTTCCGGTAAGGTTTGACTTTCCATTTGCTGCTTTTCAAAGATCTCTGTATCTGGCAGAAAATAGTCATCGATGGGTGCAACTCCAACCATAGTAGTGGTGTTGCTGATATCACGTTCTTTTCGTTTCCATAGGTCTCTCCGATGTTTTTTCAGTTGACGTCGAGCAACTTCGGTTTGTTCTTCTAAATTTTCTGTCTTCATCTCGAGGTTTTGGAGTCTTCGTATCAAGGCCTTTTCTTTGGCCGCGTTCGTTCGAGAGAATTTATTCATATCAAGAACTGGTATTATGTCATTGCTGTCGGCCTTTTGGCATGAACACGTTTTGCAAAAAGCACACAGCTTCGACCGAGCACGTTTACGCGGACGATTTGAAGGAGCAGTAGCAGCGACCGAAGCCGAGGTCGTTCCGTTAGTAGGATGACTATCTTTATCCGAGACTTTGGGCTTGCTCTTCCTTGATTTACTACCTTTCGAAGTCTTCGGGTTGGATTCTTTGTTGTCGCCTGATTCAGGATTCGTCTGTCCTTCTGTTTGAATTTTTGCATTCAGTTTCTGAGTTATCTTCTTCGTCGTCGGTAGCTTCTTTGTTTTTTGTGTAGCCTGACTTCGATCTAATTTCCCCTTTTTCTTTTGCGATGCGGATTTGTGAGACGCAGATGTAGTAGCTGCCTCATCTTCCACTTTCCCTTTTGTGATTTATCAGAACTGCTCTTCTTCTCGTCGACAACGTCCATTCTGAAACTCATTCCTTTTCCAACTTTCTCATTATGTGATTTATCAGAATCGCCTTTCTCGTCGACACCTTTCGTTTGACATCTCGTTCCTGTTTTCGTTCCTTCGTGTTGCGGTCTATTAGAACTACTATTCTCGTCGACAACTATTATTTGACAATCCGAACTTATTTCTATCTCCGCTTCGCCAAAATGAGATTTATTAGAACCACTTTTTTCGTCGACGACTGTTGTGTGGCAGCTCGTTTCATCTATACCTTGGATCTCCATAGAAAGCTTAGCTTCATTATCCCCGTTTTCTCCCACGTTTTTCTTCGAACACACCACATCATTACCGTTCTCCTTATCTTTCATTGTAATATCTTTAGTCATAGTAGGAGTAATTGTTCTGATATCAGCGATCGGTTTCACTCGACCATTAATCAGGGATACAAGCCGTGATTTGACCTTCTTCCTATTAACTTTGTCGAGCGATTTGCCAGTCTGGATTTCTAACTCTCTGTAAAATATATTTACAGTGATTGTATTGGAATCTGAATTGACAAAAAGAAGATCGATTTCTCGGTCAAGGTCAAATCCTAATGGTACCAAAACTTCACGGTCTTCTGTTTCGTTCATGTTTGTGGATGATAACTTTGCAACTTCTCATCACCATTAACATTATCATCCCCATCGCCATCCTGGAAATCCACGCAGTCATGGTCACTTTCTACTCCTCATCTTTGTCGTTGTTGTCCTTTAGGTTCATTTTTCTATTATCATCAATATCGGCCCCTTGTAATTTATCTGTTGATTCCCCACTTACTGATAATGATGATACATTCAAACATATAGTCCGATCAGACTTTTCTTTATTTTATTTCGTGATTGTTTATGAACAACTGCTGTCTGCGGTACGATCGAGGACGGTTTTGATTCATCATTTCGTCTTCCTTTCCGTACGATGGATAATGATGGTATTTCATCATCGCTGTCATCGGTTTCGGTTTCATCGTCATCATTATTGTCGTCAACTTCAACTATTACAGATAGAGTAACTTTTGGAATATCATCAACTTTTCTTGATGATATCACCACATCATTTTTGATACTGTTGTCATTATCCTTGCTAGCAGCAAGTTTCTTATCGGTATTATAACTATTATTCGTAGTGCGATGTCGTTTGTTAAGCTCATCGTCAAATAAACAACTGTCGTCACTAGTATTACTGTCATCACTTTCTTCATCAAAATATGCACGTTCTAATTGACTCAATCTCGAGTTCCCGTCATTCTTTCTGTCGTTACTGATTTTTATTTTGAAGGAAGGAATGGGAATTGTCAACTTTTTTGCATGGCAGAAATACTAGCCAGGACTTCTTTTCGAGTTCGTTTCTTGCGTTTATTGTTTGAATTTGATGCACCGGTATTATTATTATTATTATTATTATTACTATTGGTAGCTCCTTGACTGGAAGAACAACCACCGGAAGTGGTGGTGGTGGTGGTGACATCGGAAGTATTATCATTCCTAATCCGTCTTTTATAGGACAACGAAGAGGAGGACGTTTGCGACGAGTAGGATCTTTTCTTCGTATTTTTGATAATAGCTCGAACGTTATACTTGAAAAGATTCAAGACGACCCAGAAGGCTTCGTTTCATCTTCTGATGATGCCATTGTAACTTCTTGTCATATGCGTCGTCGCTGGTGGTATTTCTAAGGAGATACTAATATTATTCCAATGTTCATCTTGGTTTTTGTTGATACTTGTAACATTGTGATTGTACAATCTCCTTGTACAATTCAGGCTTCTCACGTGAATTTGAAAAGCAACAGAAGAAATTTAAATATTCCAACCCGTGATTCGGATCATGACTGAATATTGTGAGAAAAAGGAAAGTCAGAAAGCTAAAAAGCACAACGATGAAAAAAATCGCTATCTCACAAATTCACAAAAAGCATCATCAGCAACACCAACCATTAGTTGTAGTAAAAGTGAATACAATTGCAGCCGAAGAAGACGAAAGTATTTGTTGGTGACGATAACTACGTAACGCTATAATATGTCATCATCACAATCAGCTGGGGACGATTCAGACATTGTCCAACCTACCACCAAGCAAACGACGTATCATGGCCATTTTGACTGTTTTTCGGGCGCAGCGGGGGACATGCTACTTTCCTCCTGCCTCGATGCGTCCGAAAATTCCACTGAATTGGCTAAGCATGTGTCAGAATGCATAAGTAGGGGTATGCCAGAATTGGCTGGAGAATTTGAGATTCAGACAAAAAGAGTTTGGCGAGGTGGGATGGGGTCGATCGCTGGATTACATGTGACTGTTCTTAGTAAATATAATAACGAACCGGCTCCCGTGCCGAAACGTAAAGCTGACAACGATGATGATGATGATGATGATCATCATCATCATCATCATCAACATCATAGTCACCAACACGACCATCAATATTCCTCGCATCAGCATGATGTAGGTGATCATGACCATTCGCACGACCATGCACATGACCACAATTCGCATTCGCACGATCATTCGTCGTCTACTACGAAAGGACCACTTCGAAATTTGCGAGAAATAAAAAGGCTCATAGAACATTCCTCCGATGAATACATAGATCCTTGGGTAAAAACTATAGCCATATTAACATTTACCGAATTAGCTCACGCTGAGGCAACAACACACGGTGCCGAATCTATCGAATCGGTTCATTTTCATGAAGTGGGTGCAATTGATTCTATTGTTGATACGGTCGGTACTCTAATTGCATTGCATTATCTGAACGTTACATCATTTTCCTGTAGTCGACTTCCATTCGGAGAAGGTACGGTTTGGACAGACCATGGGATTTTACCGGTCCCAGCGCCGGCTACGTTGCGTTTGTTGGTAGGAATGCCTACGTGTCCAGGTCCTTTAGGTGTAGTAACAGGAGAATTAGTGACGCCGACCGGAGCCGCATTGTTGCGAGCGTTGACTTTGAAGTATCCACGAGGAATTGATGCGAAAGAGACATCTACAACAACACCAACGAAAAATAATTATAAAGGCCGTCCACCAAATTTTACAATACGTAAGATTGGAATCGGTGCGGGAACAAAGGACTTTGAAAAGCATCCCAATATTCTTCGTTTGTTATTAGGCGATGATATTGTGACTTAATACTATGATAAAAATATACAATTGTATTTTTGATATAATATTCGTATACAGTAATACCAATAAAGAATCAGCGGAATTCCGTCCTTTGATAATATTATTCTGCTTAAAAAATACCATATTATCACGTCCTGTATGGTTACTCACGATTTAGTATATTGGCTTAGTCTGTATCTACTATCCAAGTTGCAGATGCTCGTAAATGAGCTGGATCACTTGTAAAAAGATCTTATAGTTGATGGGTGGAGGTCAATCCCATCCTAATTGAACTAAACTGTTTTATTTTGATAGCTGTTCTCAGTTATGCATCCTATTACAAGCTAATAAAGGCGTCACCAAATGAAGTAATGCTTTGTACTTCTGCTCCATTATAAAACGAAGGCCTACGGACACTATCAGCTGATTAAATACAAATTTGGTACTAGATTTGTCTTTAAAAACCAACTACAACAACAGCAACACAAACTGAATCACTTTGTACGATCGACCTGACACTAGCGTCTGAGGTCCAAATATGCTTAGCCGCATCTATGTGGGAAGCAGTATGATATAAAACAGTTTATTTTAAGGTTTTTTCCTGTCTAATTTTAGATACAGATCACAGTTAATCACTTTTAACGTCGTCGTCCGTTGTCTTAACTCCTAAGAAGTGTTCCTTTTTTTAGATTAAAAAACGAATCAGGTATAAAAAAAAGTTAGAAGAGAATCGAAACGTATACAATTATTATTACCATTACTATTATTACTATTACTACTATTATTCGATTCATTCAAACTTACCCAGGAAATCCATCGTCCAGTACGGGTATAATATTCATCTGGTCTAGATGGGATATATGAATTTCTCTTCTCTCCAGATTGAATCCAGTCATTCCTACAGCATGCACACCATTTTTAAGGTAAACAACAACATAAATTGACAAATTATTTGCATAGTGAGTGAGTTGGAAATATAACATGCAAGCATAGTTATTAGTTCATCGCATTTTGTGCAGATCAATCAGAAAGCCATTTTCTTTTTGTAAATTTTCAAATCAAATATTTACAACATCACGTTATTATTATTACAACATCACAACATTCCAACGTATGCATACGTACCATTCTTCTGAGGAGATCCATCTTTCTCCCCATGCTTGTACCCATTTACGACATTCGTCGTATGGTAAAAATCTTGGTCCTGATTTAAGGAATCGTCGTTTATTAGCTTCTTCAAGTCTTAATTTTTCTACCCTCCAATTTAAATCGTCAATAACAACACCTGCTGGTCTACCTCGTACGTCAGCGACTAGCATACTAGTAGTAGGAACAGTAGATTCTCCGTCATTATTATTATTATCGTTGTCGTTGTCGTCAACTAAATCAGCCTTCTTCTTCCTCCTTTTCTTATTATTGTTACTACTAATGTTGTCTTCCTCTTCTTCAATATTTGACATGAAATATGTTTGTTTTATTTTTAGTTTTCCTTGGTAATTATGATAAGATTGTTGGTATGTTTTGTTTCGACGCATTGTAATGCTCCTCCGTGTAGAGTATGTAATAAAACCCGTCGAGGCATGAGACATTATTAGTAACAATGTCATCGTCAAAATGGAACCAAGAGGCTTATTGATAGTGACACTATTATTATGGATAGTAGTAGTAGTAGACAAGGTCCTCATTCTCATGACATGCAGTTGTTCCGACACCATATTAATTGAACTATCTATTCAATTTGATCCGACTGCTATGATTGCTATGATTACTATGATTGATTGCTTGATTTGATTCCGCAAATCTTGTTATCGAATTTATATTACTGCAACGATTAGATAGTCCCACTAAATTGAGTAACCGGAATTTTTTTCGTCGTCGATGAAGTTGTTGACTTTTCTCCCAAGATTTCTTGAATGTAATACGTCGTAACGTTTCTTCTCGCCCCAACAATCATCATCGAAGCGCATCAACGAAGATAGAACATGAAGCAACAGCTGGATTTCGAGAAATAAATTCTTGACACGACTTCCGAAATTCTGTTCTCAGCTCACCCCGCGCGAAAATTTCATCGAACAGGTCGAATTTTCGCGTGTGACGTCATCGCTATACAAAAATTGAACATCCATAAAGCTCGTTCATGAATACAAGTCAACTCTACAGTATCGGCATCCACTCTTTGCTATTGAGGAAGTACAATAAACAACTGGTAATAACGATGATTATGTCGAATACTACTACTGCTAATAGTAAGAATATTACCTTTCTTCTCCTTTCGATCGCCGTCCTATCGGGCGCATTCGGACCTTCCCACCGTGTTCCTTATCAACAAAAAATACAGCAGCAACAAAATCAAAAGCGAAGAATCGGATTATTATTATTATTTTCCACTAGTAGTAGTACTACATTGGAAGAAGGATCGACTGTTGTGGTATGCACTGGTCCAACTTGTTCAAAGACGGGTGGAAAGAAAGCATTGGTGTACTTTCAAGAATTGGCACCCGATATAGGTGTTACGGTAGAAACTGTGAAATGTGTTTCAGAATGTGCTGAATGTGCATTAGGGCCGAATGTTGAAATTCGAAGAAAAGGTGATGATGGACCATTCTTTCCAATTGAAAATAGAATTAAATTAGAGGATGATGTGAAGAAGGTTCTTGGTATGATCGAATAAAAAAAACAAGACATGGGCAACAAAATTGCTTTATCTTATCGTGTGTTTTTCTTTTATTTTATTTGAGCGATATTCGGTACTCTCGACAGTGTAAATAACATGATTCTTATATTGCAAACAGTACACAAAGAAACAAAGATATCGGCAATCGACATAGATTGTGTTTCTATTCTTAATATCGAATTATATCTCTTTCTACGTTTATATCTTACACTACAGTACTCTATTACCAAAAAAAAACGACCGAAGAGATCACACACACACACACAATAGGATCGAATATAGTCACAACCAAAAGAAAGATAAACATAGATGGATTTCTTAACAGCGTAGCACTATGTGATAGTATTAATTTAATTAAGTTATTACTCCTCCACTATTTGATACTGATCAAGATATCCTCTTACAACCTCATACGTTAAAAACATCAATGCCGAATTCGGTACTACCTTACATAAATGGACACCCATTCCTGAATACAATGATTTGAAACCCTCCTCCGAGGCCATAACTCCAAGTGTTTCCCACATCCCTTTCTGGTACTTGAACACACCTGCTTGTGCCTGTTCTCTCATTCGAGTTCGTGCTACCTCGTGTGGGTACGTCGCCACGGCGGCAATACACTTAGAACAAGCTGCAGCCCAAAAATATTGCACATTCGATAATTCCTGACTGGGTACTAGTCCGTCTTCGGAACGTTGCTTATTTTGTCGAGTAATCAATCGACTCTTCACTTTTTCGTAAATAACGAATTGCAATGCACCCTCTGCACAGCCCCAATAACTCGCTGAAATTCCCTTATAAAATCCTCCGATGCCCTCCTCTTTGAATATTGTTTTGATTGCGTCACCATATCCAGCATATTGTCTTTGACCTGCAGCCGTATCGATTAGAAGTTGCATCCTCGTTCGGACCATCCAAATTGGGCTAGTAAGAGTGTTACCAACAATCCCTGCACTAAATCCAGCAATCATTGCATTCGGTGGAGAACCTTCGGGTAAGGTCGGATGGAGAAAAGTTTTCATTCTTTGATACGCATAAAAGTATGCCGATCGAGATGGAATAATTCCTATTAGCGTTGGTGGAAGACCACGAAAGAATCCAGAAACTCCATCCGCATTAAAAATCGTCTTAGCAATATCTATGGGATGCCCTGCAGCTTTATTAGAAGATTGAAGTTGTGTTTTAACAACCTCTAATGGATTAGTTATACAAGCAGCAACTGTACCTGCTGCTCCACCCGAGAGTAATCTTTATTTTATTTTATCATATTGTTCATAGTTAAACCAAAAATTATATCATATCGAAAAAAGTGGCCATAGAGGCAAAGATATTCAAAGAAACATTGTTATGAGCACAACATATACATATATATAATATATATATATACAGCGAGCAGCGTCCAGATCGAAGTTGGAAAATTGCATGAATATAAAAATTTAAGGATGATCAACTGAAACGAAAGGAAATCAATCAAACCCAAACTTACTTAAGAGTCTCCATTCGTCGTGCCGTCATGGTCCGGACAACATTTCCTGCAGCGGCTGATCCTCCTCGTACATCAGATTCGATTTTTTTAATAGCAACGTCGAGAAGTTTAGGTGATGATATATTTCCTCCTCCTCGTCGATATTTTCGTGGCAGATTATTACTATTCTTCGATCCGAATGATGAGATTTGTGGATATTGTCTTCCTCTTCTTGTTGATGTGATGTTGTTGCTGATTCTGATTCATCGAAAAATAATTCATTGCCGGTAGACTATTTCCAATACTATTGGAAAATAAAGGCCCTGCTTCGACGACATTGTAACCTAATACTGCTAGCAACGTTACGTTGCAGAGAAGAGATAGAAGTTTCATTATTGTGTTGTATACTGTCGATGCTTTGGATTATGCTCGATGGTCGAATTGACCGTGTAGATCCAAGATTGTTACTCGTAGAGTGAGAGAGTGTGACAGTGACACATCAACATTCAATATGAAGCACATCATCGAATCGAAGCGAATCGAAATTAAAGATGTGATGTTTATGTCATTTTTGATTTTTGTTTTGTTGGCGTTGTGATAGGTTATGAACCCTTTATGACACTTCTAGTCCCATTTCGACATTATTTCGTGATTAAAGCAAATCTAAGCTGGACCATCCTACCATACGTGAATGAGATTAAGATTTAAGTCAGAAACCAACAACAACGCAACAATAAGGACCACGAAAAGCAGAAAGCAAAATACACAAAATAATACAACACACAACACACCATCGCAGGTTAGAAGCAACACATCGATAGTCCCGACCATAATATCGTTAGGTATTGATATTAGATATTATTGAGTGTATAAAGCATCAAACGAACTTAGTCCAGACAGAATTATCATGAGTACCGGGAAAACAGCCGAAGAATACAAGGGGTACGTATGTGATGCAATATTATCTGCATCGTCGTCATCGTCGTCATTGTATAGTTTACGGCTTATCGGATAAGATGATTGTTCCTCACTATTTGTATTATTTTCCTTTTCATTGTTATTTTTTTACTCTTTTTTCTTGCAGACTAGGAAATGAGGCATTCGCAAAGCGTGACTACAAAATAGCTATTGAATGCTATACGAAGGCAATTCAACGAGAACCTAAAAATCATATTTTTTATTCAAACAGGAGGTACGACAATCAAACTACAGTATACAAACGTAAAAATAGCCGTTTTTCTCGTTTTGTATATTGTTAAGGTAAATGAATGGCTGCATAAACTGATTTTCGTTTTTTTTCTTCTTTTTCTTCTTTAAATATATAGTGCTTCTCATGCAGGTTTACAGGCATGGGATGATTCGACAAAGGATGCAAAAGAATGTATTCGATTAAATCCAGAATTTATAAAGGGATATTACCGACTAGCCACGGCTCAACTAGAATCAAAATCGTACGATGCAGCAGAAGCAACCATTAGACAAGGTTTAGGTCTTGATGCTAACAATTCACAACTATTGAAGATTTTACGGAGTGTTAAATTATATAGAAAAGCGGCCGCTGCAGCAGCATCATCATCCAATAATAACTCGTCTGTAGCAACAACAACAGCACCCGGTAATACCAATAATAGACAACTTGATACAGCCACCACACGAGAATTGCATGATTTACAAATGCAATATGGAACAACAGCACGAGAATACAATACCGTAAATGCTAATTTGAACAAGGCACAACGGGAAGAGAAGATGTATGGGATTACTCTTTCGGAAGTAGAACAAAGTCCATCGGCTAGTGGAAATTACTTCCGTAGTGTAGGAAAATTGTTCCTTCAATCAACAAAACCAGAAGTAACAGAACATTTACAAAGTAATATCGATAATCAAAAGAAAACACAAGAAGAACTTACAGGAAAAAAGGATTATCTTGAAAAAAGATTAAAATCACAACAAATGAATATGAAGGAATTGTCACAACAACAGTAAAATTAATAACAAAATATAGTTTGAATCAATCGAATCATAAAATGAT